>JBBPQO010000315.1:0-12293 GCA_038092535.1 Xerocomus subilludens | reverse complement strand
ACCAAAGGCATGGAGCAGGTGGCTCAGCACAGCTAACCTCACACACCAATACCCTGACACATAGAACAGCCTATGATATGGCTTCTTAGCCATGGTCCCACCCCTCACCCATACTTTCACCCCCTCCAATAATGCTTCCATTCTACAATTCAATCAGGTCTTCCAGGATATTGTTACCAAAGAATTCCTCAAAGGTAGATACTTAGGCTCTTTCTCCCAGTCCAAGATCAAAGAGGTCCTTGGTCCATTCCAAACCTCCCCTTCTCACTAATTCCAAAACTTGGCAGGCCCAGAAAGTTTTGGCTAATATAGAACCTCTCGCTTCCCCCTGCCATATTACCAGTACCTGCAGTCAATTCCTTAGTTGATGTGGACAATTTCCCATGTCATTACAGCATGTTCTCCATAGTATCACTAGTAATTTCCCCCCTCCCCCCAGGATATCAAGGGGCAATCCGAGATGTTGCAGAGGTGTATGATACCATACAATTCCATTTCATCCATCACAATGGCATGCTTTAGTGGTTCATCTATCCATGACCGAGTTTGCAGTCGACACAGCTGCCTGTTTTGGTTTCACCCCATCCAGGGGTATCTATGGCAAAGTAGGCAACACAGTGCAGACATCATGCGTTTCTGCAGGATCGGCCCCATCCTCAGGTGGGTAGACAATCACCTTTTCTTAAGGATACCAAGGACTGCCTTGGTGAACTACAACCAACATCGAGTGCAGGTTGCACACCATATCACATCGTCCACATCACCACATGAAACCAGAGGAGGAAGAACCTGGTTCTGGGGAGCCACCCTCCCTGATGACCAGACAGAGGAGTTTGACAACAACCATCAGAACCTGCTCAAAGACCTATCCTCCTCCTCATCCAGACCCACTTCTGATGCAACCCATTGCTACAACCTGGTCAATGTGGACCAGATCTCATGTGACCTAGGCATTCCCTGGGAACCCTCCAAGGACACCCCTTTTATGGACTGCCCTACCTTCATAGGGATTACATGGAACCTCACCAACCGAATGTTCTGCTTCATCAAACCCAAGTGTGTTAAATACATGAATTCGCTCTGTGAGTGGGGCTCGCCCCATATACACACCCTGGATGAGGTACAGAAACTCCTTGGCAAACTAACACATGCCACCATCACTTTCCCAGAAGGCTGGCCATACCTAATAAACCTTGAGGCCATCATTAGCAAAACATCTGAAATGAAAAAAGTGTCAGAATGACTTAGCAACTTACAATATCTTATGTTCAGTAAGCACACACCTCCCATTGGTGGAGATCTGGTAATCTACCCACATGACCAGCAGATTAGTTGTAGCCATAAGATCATACTATCAATTCAAGGAAATATGACCTCCAAGTCTACTATGGTAATCATACTAAGAATCACATCACAATGCTTTAGTGAAAGATGACATTGGAAAATTGTTGCAAGCAAGAAACACAAAACCACATTATGCTACTTGTACAGTGTAGAGAAACTATGTTGACATAGTACTCCCAGTATGCATCCAAACACATCATGCTTGAGAGTTCAATGTCTGGAATGCATGTATGGAACACTGGGATTAGTTCCAATGCAAGCACAACCTGTGTCACAGGGACAACTGCAAACCAGTCTGCACAGTTAGCAGGAGGATGCTGCACTTGATACAACCCCACACCATTTTCAGTGTCATCCAGACTGCTGACTGTGTTGAGAACCTCAATGTAAAGAAGCAGCATTGGTCCAGGAAAAGAAGGCAGTTCATTGCTACTTGCTGGGGAAAAAATAGCCTTTATTCAGGCTACCACTGCAAAATCAAATTATGGCATGATTGGGTGAATCAACAAATCCACAACTCACCCAGCTGATTGCCATCATCATCATGAGATATTAAAACAGCATTGCAGATTCCAAACAGATGCTCTTGAAAAGGTGGGTAGGCCTGGACCACTTGGCTTTTTGTGATGTAGTGAGATTGAAAAGCGGAATGTAGTTGAATCCAGAATTTGTTCCATGTGGTAACATTCCCATCACAAGGTGTTCATAGATGTGTGGGATTGCCTCCAGATGCATGATGGACATATGCTATAAGGTGACACCTCAGACCCAGCTGCTGGTAGATATGCTCTATCTCCTCGATGAACAAGATCTTGCTGTCAGGTTTGACAGTCACATGGAAGCAGCAACATCATTTGATGAAAGGAGACTGTGGGAATTGGCAAAGTGGTTGCAAAATCGACAAGGGCCCTTGAACAATTTTTCTTCACCAGGAGCAATATGGGTTATGAACAACAGCATTGGATCAACAGTTGATATTTGTTCATCTTCCACTAGAATGATCCATTTGAGAGGGACAGAAACAAGCTGCAGAACATGGTAAAGGTTGAAGCAACAAATGATTTCCTCACAATTGGGGATAACCATGACCTACTCTATAAACGTGCTCACATTCCAATTAGTCCACTGAAAGGGAACTTTGCAGTGTGTGATGAGCAGTCATTCTGAAACCTTGGCAGTGTATTGAATTAAATTGCCATTGTCAAGAATATTATGCAAAAAGCTTTGGAGGAGCTCCAGTTTTGAGATGTTGAAATATGATATTACTCTGTTAGTCCCCCTGCATGCTTTAGCATCAATAATTGCCTGGCATGTGGCATGGAACTCCCAGAGAGCATTGACCATGACAGATAAGGAAATGTCAGAGAACACAGGGCTCTGCACCCTGTGGATGTATTTGATCATGGATTGGACACAGTAGATGAATAAGGGGGTGACCTGGGGTGATGCATTTGCAATCATCAGAATGATGGTTTGTTGGATGTTGTGATGCTCACACCTGGTCATTTGTTTGATGTGGCTGACACCCGAACCAAAGTGTCAAGTACCAACACGTTCATGCTGAGTCTTGATATGAGAGTTGAGGATGTGCATGTTAACTGCTTTCTTGCACCAAGCAAGTACGTGGTCAAAGAAGAATTTGTGGCATGTATGGAGAATCTCACCAATAAGAAATAGCACTGGATCGGAGAACCTCCAGTTCTGCCAGAAATGGAGGTGTATCCCAAGCAATTTCAACATCTTTGCTGCCTTCAGAAAAGTGGCAGGGTTCCATGGATCCACCTCCTGGCAAAGCTCTTCTATTAACTTGAGTGTGCTGCTTCCATTGCGAGGAGGGTGCAGTGTTGCATCGCTGAACTGGGGAAGAGTGGCTGTTGCAACAGGTGAGGCATTTTTAGATATGCAAGCAATAAGTTGCTGTTCAGGTAAATCTGTGATATATGTTATGAGCAGTGTGTAGCATGAGCAAATGTATCCAAAGGCATCAGTCATTGGTGATCCGTTAAGAGTGGTCTCCTTGAGTAACTTGAAGACAATGTCCATACAACGATGAAATAGATGGGCACCAAGGAGTGTCTGAAAGTCAGGATGAATGTCGAAAGTTGATAAAGGGATAAAGGCAACACATTTCCAGGCATGCAAAGTCGCTTGCATGCAGACATCAGATTGGATGTTACCGATAGTGAGGAAAACTGGATGCATCTCCAATCTGCCTGTATGTCTCATCACAGGGGTCTTGTTGGATGCAAGAATGATTGGGATGATTGTAGCACCTGCTGGAAGCTGGTCCTAGTAAATTATTAGTATATGACACTGTACAATAATGTTAAGGATTTGCCTGGATACTAGCTGCTCAGTTCCCAGTAAAAAACTCACTGTACTCCCTTTGCATGTTGTGGACAACAATATGGGGATCAAATGTCATGTGGTTGGCAAAGACAGGGTTGGATAAGAGGTCTTCTATGATCTCTTTAGGATCTTGCCAAATGAGCTGGACAGCATGATCAGTCTTGCATTTGTCAATTTTCAATGTCATGATTTTCCAAGAGGGGCCCATTGGTAACTCTTCCATCAATCCAATCAATTGGTCATCTGTCTTGAAGGACAGCCGCTGTCTCTGTATGAACTGAAGGCAGCATTGATTAGACAGTGCGAGTGATAAAGTAAAAATTACTGCTTACCCATTTCAACTTCAAAAATTCACTGATTGCCAATTGTGTCAGATGCTGGAGAAGGAACTTTCCAAGTTCCCATTTCCCTTTGTCCGTGAATGGATAATAAACAACATGCTCCTGGTGCCTCTTGTGAACATCAGCCTGAAACTTGTCAAGTAAAGTCTGCTCCTTCCCATAGACATATCCTGAGGTTTGATGATACAATCCATGGATATTTTCCCCAGTCTGCCAGTACAGGGAAGGGGGGATTGGATAGGGAATATCCAGTTTATTGCATGACCCTCCAATGTCATTAACATGACTGCTGAGCACCCCCAGAGAATGAAACAAAGTATTGCAACCTAAGCAAGTGAAAGTTAGGGACTCCCCAAGTTGAAGTTCTACCATGATACTTGGCTTGAATGTTGATGAATTGAAAGTGCATTCTATGTTTCCTAGGTTTCACGATTTTTGTTTCAAAGTCTGTGTTTACTTGTTTACTTATAAGCAGGCAGTCATGCACTTCATAACACTTTCCTGAGATATCCATATCTCATAGCCCCATCTATAAGCTCTCTGACATTGCTACTTCAACATCTGAGGATTGTTGATCCCACTGTCTTTCAGTTGCCTTCACAGAAGTGCCCTCACAAGAAAGTAGCCACCCACCCTAACTCTGGTTATAATTCTGTCATATGATGCTCGGATTCTACCTCCCCTTCAAGGTCCCCATGTAAGAATCTCACCTCACCCACCATGTTTCTGCCCATAACACTGAAACAAAGGTTCCAGCCATACCAATGATGCAAAGTCATATCCCTTCCCATCTGTCTTCCTACAACTATTTATGGATTCACCAAATATCTAGGAAGAACTTGCTTTCAGACACAACTTAAATTTGTTCAGCCCTATCCTATAAATCCTTTTACCCAACCAGATGTCATGGTTTTGTCCCATGAAGATGAGCACAGCCACCCCTATTGGTATGCACATGTCATTCATATATTCCATGGCATGATACAGCATTGTGAAGACATTCACTCACCATTTTCAGCTCCAACGCACATGGACATTCTGTTTGTGTGGTGGTTCTGTCAAGACATCAACTATCCATTGAAATGGAGTGAGAAGCAACTCCACAGGCTTCAGTTTTTTGATCAAGAGAACCTGTTAGATGCTTTTGGTTTTCTGAACCCAGATTCAGTTGTGCATGGAGTTCATCTCATCCCAGCATTCAGGTTCTATGGCACTGAAGAGCTACTTGGACCCTCACAAGCACCTCAGATGAAGGATGGAGATGACCTAGAAAGAGATTGGAAGTAGTATTATGTAAACATGTGAGTTTTCTAAGCAAACTACATTACCAGCAACTAAATTGTTGTAGGTTTGTTGATTGGAATATGTTCATGAGGTTCCGAGGTGGCGGTATCGGCCACAAGGCTACTTGGGACTGGAACAAGTCACTTTTTGAAGATGTTGGAAAGCCAGTCAACAATGAGGACAAGAACGATAGTGGTGATTCTGTGATGGGAGAAGCAACCATTGAGGGTCCCGAGAATGAGGAACAAGAAGTCAAGGCTGCTGAAGATGAACTTGCCATGGAGGGAGAGGAAATGTCTGGTTTCAGAGATGGAGAGGATGATGAAGAGGAACCTGGAGATGAAGAGGAAGAATTTGAGACTTGGAGATGTGCCATGGAGGAATAGGACATTGATGATGGTGTTGGCAATGATGACAGTGACCTGGAGGCTAACAAGGTTGATGAAGATGATCCTGACCGCATTGTTCCTGATGAGAATGAAGAATTAGATGACAACATTTATGCTTGTGAGGGATATGGTGCACTGTAGATATATTCCCATATACACTCATATGTCACACATGATATTCCAAGATACTGCAGATGCAAGTGTTGCCACCAAGGGCGTCATTACATAATGGATACAGCACAAAACGCTTTTACAGTCACGTGACCTGCCTTTTTGGGCCGCTTCCCACACGACACACTTGAAGTTGTCATCCATGCCAGACTGCACTTGGAGTCCCGTCATCTGGATGGGTTGATGATATGGACTAGCCCCACAGGATTGCCGAGAAGAACATTCGGCACAGGCTGCCCACAGAACAGGCCAGCCTGATCGACATTCCCGCCCAAGGCAAGGTACAGTATGTGCACTACAGCAGACTTGAACTCGCTGGCTGTAGGTACCAAGCTATACTATCAATGTACCTGTATTTCCACTCCAGGATCGAATGTAGTTTGATGACAAAAAGAATTGCTTGCCCAAGAGGCTGAGTTGCCCAAACTCTGTGGTATTATAGGCATGCAGTCCAATTTTCAACAGCATAAAAGTTGCCATTTTGATGGATTTTACATGTGGGAAACACACTGGCACAAGTTCTCCTGCACCCAAAACACTTTCTCTCATAAAACAGCACACACAGTGCCACAAAAATCCCTCAATTGGGAATGTTTACTCAAGTAATGCGTCCCTCTCATCAATCATTGACCATCATCATCAGCAGTCACTCTAGCAGGTCAGCTTTCCACACTCTACTCACACCGCTCAAACCTGATGCATGACACTGCAGTGTCTAGTTGTTGTTGACAGAAAGTTGACTCATATAGACTTGACAAGTAGTAGATTACAGCAGAAAGCCCTATTTTGGGTGCTTTGTAGTGTAGTTTTTCTTTAGTGTCTACCAATATGGTTTTGTATACTAGTTCACCAATACACTCCAGCAATTCATGGTCTGACATGGCCTGCCCCCCTCCTGCTTCTTTGTTAGAAATGTTATTGTCTGACTCTAACCTTTCATCTTGATTTCCACCATCTTCTACTTCCACCACTAATGTCTCCATGGTCTCTCCCCCCAGCAGCCCAATATTCTATCAGTACACTTCCCAGTGGGCTGACAACACTGACACTGATCCATTCTGCCACTTCCATCTTTGTACTGCTGCAACATTACTGTTTCTCTGTTCCAACTCAACTTCTGTTATAGGCTCATTTCATTTTCCTCTCAACAGGCAAACATGGAGCATGAGCACTACCATGGGTTTAGGGCCTGTCATGGGCAAGCAGAGATGCATGAGGCCTGCAATATCTCACTTTTTGGAGTCCCTTCCTTCTTATACCAATAGTGCTCCCCAGCCTGCCTCTATGCCTCAAGATTCACACCTCATGCTGATTCCCACTGCTCATACAAAATCAAGTACAATGCCCAGCTTGGGTACAATTATGGGCATGACCACAAACCAGAGTACTTGGATGGTGGAGGTTAGGATGATTTGTTTACATCCTTGATGTCAGCACCATTGACACTTCCTTCTGACAACAGTTCTGAAGACTTCAACACTGCTTACTTGACTCCCCACCAAGCTTTTTCTCCAGGTACTTGCCTATCTACCATGTTAGAGCATCCTTGCAGTCCCATTGACTGGCAAAGCATGGCATTCCCTCACACTTGACAATAGTGTCTGGTGGAACCTCTGGCAAGCACAAGAAGGTGTGCCTTGTACATTCAATCATGTCCCTGGTCACAACCCATCCTATGGTCACCATGCCCAAGACTTCTTTGGAAGTTTTGAATGCCAATAACGCAGTTTCAAAGATGAAGGTATTCATGGCCTCTCAATCCCCATTACTGAACATGCACATGACAGTGGTAGTGGAAAAAGCCCAGGAGATGGGCAGTTAATTTCAATTAGGCAAATATGAGACCCAAGGAGACTGCACAGCTTGGGCTTGAGGGTGCTGGTAAAGAGATATTTGTTCACCCTTGCAAGCAATGCCAAGAAGAGGATGGTCAGCATCTGGATGTGCCTTCTGAAGAGGAACATGGTGATGTGCATGAAGCCAAGAAGCAAGAAGTGATGCCATCACCAGAGCCACAACCAATATCAAACAAGCCCCTCTTACAATTGGCACACTTTATATTATGGCAATCAACCCTTGAGCAGTGGTGGCATGATCCCAAGGAAAAGCCCAGGGCACTCAGAATTAATGGTAGCATGGCATAACACTGACCATTGAACATTTCCAGACTGGAGAGGGGCTATGTACAAGAGCACAGGGGTCACCTATCAGGATTGTCACACACACCATGGGCATTGAAAACCTTTGGAAGGTTTGTCAATCACTCCTTTTTGTCATGACCTGCTTGGCACATGCTTATCAAGCTCATAGGCTTTACAACCAGTGGCTTCAATGGAGTCCCTTCTCAAGCTGAGCATGAAGCATCTATTTGAGGAATGGCAGGGCAAAGCTTCTTCAAAAGCTTGTTCTCAGAGTTGATGTCAAGTGAGCTATGAGAATGTTGGGCCCACCATAGCTATGCTAACTATTGTCTGACCATCTCTGTGATCAGCCTATGGGAGCCCATGTAGTGACTTTCTGTCATGCAAAGTGATCCAACCTGCTTGTAATTTGGACATCATTTGCTACCAAACCTGAGATGAGTTGCAATGACAAAGAGACCAAGGTTAATGAAGCGGCCTTAGAGTACAAGATGATCAACCATACTAGAAGACCCTGCCCAGGTTGAGTGTGAGCCATGCTGTTAGTACTGATCCACCCTGGCCAGAGTGTGGTGTGTTCTACCATGGGTAATGACCTACCCTGCCCAAGGTGGGTGGTAGAGGTGCTGTCTGGACCCAGTAGACATGCCATTGGTACTGACCCACCCTGCCTGGGGTGGGGTTTGGTGAATCATGGGTACCAACCCAGCCTGACCAGGGTGGGTGGTGGACACACCATTGGTAAGCCCATCCTGTTTAATTTACATGTTTCATATATGATTACCCCTGACAAACTCTATACTCCATCATTATCCTTGACAAAGGTTGGCCACTTCAACAAGGTGTCTTAATTAATGTATCTGATTTACAAGGTTACTATGGATATATTACATGCATGTCCTTGTCTAACAGTTCCAACAATGCCTGATACCACTATTATAGCAGCCAACATTCCCAGGATTGCTGGATGAAATTCATCCATGCCAGTTGAAATGGTGAGCATGGATGGATGTCATCTTGAATGTTTAGGTGGCTAACCTTCAGCAATCCATACTGTTTGGCCATGATCGCAGCATCTTCAAAAACTGCTTCAATATTATTACTGCTTGTCATAAAATATGGGACAACACACCAGTGTCCTTCACTCCTTGCATTAGCAGTTCCAATCCTGCCAATCTCCTTTGTGTGGTGATCCCATCCTGGAATACTATGTAATTATGGCAATCAGCGATAATGAGCACAATCATAATACATACCACATACATTCTTCTGAATGCCTTCTCAACTCCCTTAATTGTTGTTGGCAGCTCTCCTGATCAAGCAGGACTTGCACCAAGTGGGGAAATCTGTTCACAGGATTTTCTTCCACCTTACCTTCACCTTCAGCATCTTCCATTTCAACATCCACCTCCTCATTTGGCAAGTCTAGTGGCACTGGGAACTGAATGGAAATGTTGTTCTGCAGTGAGGAATGGTATTTCCCCCTTTGCCAAACATCCACCAGTGGTGTTTGAAGCTTCATCCTAAGGGTATTCTCCAGACCTGCTGATGTCACCCTACAGGTTCCATTGTGATAGATTAGAGTTGTATGATAGATAAATATATCACAGACTGAATTGACAGCATGTTTGAGGGTGTCAGAATCTGTATGTCAATGGTGTTTGTCATGACAGCATTTGATTGTCTGTTCACCATCAGGCATTGTGGAAGGGCAGTCCACACTACTTACCTCTGAGTTGGAACCATCCTTATGGTGTTTCAGTATGAACTGATCCTGACATGATTGATCAGCTTTTGCTGTGGATAACTGGCAGTGGACACTACCTTGAATGACATGCTGATCATGCGTGACATGCCAATCATAGGCATCAAAAGCCAATGCAGCCAGTGTATGTCCAATATTTGTGATGTCTGTCTCTCTGAAGGAAGACACAGGAATGATATCCACAGCATCGCATACATCAGCTTCCACCAATAGCAGCCAAATCTAGGACTTACCTGGCATTTGGAACATTACATGTTGTGTCATGGTGAATGAACATGATGGTAAAAATGGGAAAACCAACTTTAAGCCACACTTTTGTGGACCAAACACCATGGGAGGTCACAGCTGAGACACAAAGGGACCCACAAAGACAATAATGGAATTTATAAGTATTCAACAGCTGTGCATAGCTGACATTTGGTTCATTATTAGCTGAAAGCATTTAAACTGCCATCACACCTCAATTCCTCCTCTCATCATCTCCCCATCTTTGCTTTGCCCATGTCATCATCAATACCTTTCCAACAAACCACCATTGATGCAGCCTCATTGGCAATCAAGAATCTGCTCACCATCACCCTTGCCACTGCCCTCCTGGAGAATTTGGCTGGCATTTAGGATGATATGATGAGAATGCTGGCAGAAAAGCTAGTAAGTGATTTAGCAATCTATGTAAAATTATACAACTAATATGTCTTCCAGGAAGTCCTTCATGTGATGATTGGTGACCAGCCAGAGGGATTGACTAGTCTGGTCATACCCCAGTTTGTTGTTGCAAGGAACATTATGATGTGTGTCCATGCAAACAGTGGCTGGCAGAGGCCAGATTTCAATGGGGTGGCCCAGGGTGACATAACAGCAGAACTAGAGCACCATTGGCTCTGGTTCATGCAGGAAGCAGGGCACAAAGACAGTGGTGAGTCCTCCATATCATCTATGAGGAATTTGGAAGGATTGGGGAGGCATGAGGAAGATTTGGGGAGGCATGAGGAAGCATCAGAGATGCATGCAGATGTGCATGATGGGGTGGACAAGGGAAACAAGGTGGACAAGGGGAAAGGGAAGGAGATAGTGCTGATAAACAGCAACAATGACAAGAATGACATCATGGTAAAGCAGGAGAAGGTAAATGAGGCAAATATGATCCTGGCCAATCTAACTGATACTAGGGCCACATCACTGGCCCTTCCACCACCATCTTTACCAATGCCAACAACACTGGCCCCATCCTCTTGCACCAGCAATTCCAATACTGATGATGACAACATGTTGCTGAAGTGTGACCTCTGCACTAAGCTGCACATTCCATGTGTTGCGAGACCACCAAATCTCAAGGGGGGCAAGCAGTTGATTGCATGACTTGCATTCCACAACCTCAAGACCTGGTGCTTGCTTGTGGGAAGGGCCCAATCAGTATTGTGGGCAACATCACAGCCCAGGCAAAAGGTGCCTGCAATAGTGGCAAAGTGAAGCTAGAGTGAGGATGTGGACACCAGGCAGAAAACAGGACCCAGCAAGCACCCCAGGCAGACAAGCAAAGCACCAGCATATGCAGCAGGTGCAGAGGCCAATGAAGTGGTTCCTCTGAACCCTTCCAAGATGCTGTGAAAGGCCAAAGGTGATGGCAAAGGCAAGTACTTGGCACCATCCAAGGTGCCACCCATGCCAGGACCATTGACCACAAGACCAGGTATCCTCAAGACCAGTACATTTGGTAAGTCACTTGTTGTGTTGTTTTCAGAATGCAGCTAACCAAATATTTTGAAGTGTTTGATGGGGTGGTACATCCATCCTTGAAGGTTTCAAAGATAGTACCTCTTGACTGCCAACAGCTGGCCATTGGTATGGTGTCTTGTGCTGAGCATGAGGCACTGCAGGCCTGATACCAGACAATGGAAGAGAGGTTGAGGGGGATGGAGGAGCAGGTTGCAATACTTGGAAGGGTGGTGGAAATGATGTGACACACCACCAACCATGCACAGGACACCGGCATGCATGCTGACAACATCTCCATCCCTGATCCAACCACTGGCTCTAGCTCATAGGCTCCCACTGGCATTGATGCCATTTCCACCATCACCAATGTCTACTCCATTCAACTGGCACTTGAAGCTGCCCTGGAGTCTCCCAACATCAATGGACCAGCACATGTCCCTATGCCACCCCTGACCAGCATTCTCATCCCTGGACACTTTGGTGCATTCAGGCAACAAGTTCTGGAATCCATTCCCAGCATTGCATCCATCCAGGAGATACCAGATGAAAATGAGGGGTGTGTGGTGGACATGATGCACTTATCAGAGTAGGGTAGAATCTTGTTGCATATCTGATCTTCTTTACAATATTGCAATTTGTATAAAACACAATTTGTCTGACATAAAGACTGAACAAAGAAAACCTTAGCCCTGAGAAGTTGACCTTGGCTTCTTGCTTGGTCCTGTTAAAGTTGAGCCTAATCTCCTGACAAAACTCCAGAACTCCAGAGTTAGTGTCCAGATGGAAGGAATGT
>JBBPQO010000314.1:0-12307 GCA_038092535.1 Xerocomus subilludens | reverse complement strand
AGCCAAGAGTAGGTACTTTTCACCACCCACTTACACTTTGGCTCTATTTGTTCATGCTCCTGAGTTATATAACACATTCTTCAAAATCTCAAAACATTGACTCAATTTTGGAAGTCACTGTATATAAGCTATCACACAGTTTTTGACAGTCAAATCTATGCACATTTCCTGATATCTTAAATGAAACAACATAAACAACACTCAGTGTACCCATGGGCATCCTAGAATCCTGTGTGCAATGAGATTATCTCTCATTGTGATGCCCCTGATCATACACTGGGTGTTTGATTTAGGGTTTTCCGAACATGGTTATATGGCTCTCCAAAAATATGTGTATCTATACATCCCATCAATCATGTTTCATAGGTCACACACCAGTCTTGATGGGACATTAGCAACTAAAACACCCACCTTACTGATGTTCTACCTGGCTGAAATGTGACAATGTTCTATATCACTTTCTCACAACATTCTCCTACATAGATTACTTTTGTATTTCCCTTTATTCAACATATTGTAGGACTTTATTTTATATGAAGGCTAGTATTTCGATGCTGTTTTTGACAATCTCTTTGACTGCTGACTGTAGGTCAATGATGACCAGACTGGGTGTGATGCAGTGGATGCACTATGCACTGATGGCTTTGATGGCTGAATCCATGAAAGGCAACCTTGTAAGTACATAAAATCAGCATTTCAACCCTTCTCGTTGTCATACATAATGTCACACAACAATGTCATGTTAGAGGGTTACCCCTATAGTGGGGTGCTCTTGGTATAATCCAATGAAGTCAATGATTGCTACCTATCCACATGTTATAGTTATATAAATCGCTGAAGTCCCTCTGCACAAATTTTTGACTAAACTTGCAGTGATGCATGCCACTGGAAGCCTTGTGGGTGGACACTGGCAAAAAACTGGTATATACATAAATATCTACTACAAAATAAGACTTAGCCTAGTTTTGGATCACTCCAGCATTCCAAAGAGCCAAGCATGGCATACTGCACTGGAACCTCCAAATTCCAAAATCTTTGACCAAGCCAGGAAGAACCAGTAGGTCATATATGAAACCAATCCATAGTATCTGTGCATAAATATTATATGAGTGATGTAGGTACACAATATTGAACCACTTTTGGCCTCATTCCACTTAGATAATTACTTTGACCTAGAATATTGTTCTTAAGTACAGTCACAATAGAAGTTAACCAGGCCATAGATGGCTAGGATTTATGACCACATCTTAGATCAATGTTCAGCATTGGAGGAGATTCTAGTGTTCTATGGGATGTGTGTCTCAGCCTCCATGTGAACCAGGGTGAGTCCTTTCAGTATGTATGTTTCTGGTCCACATTTGCAAACTATTTGTGTTTAGAAGCTGGGGCCTTGATGTTTCCTGCTAAATTTTACAGAGGAAGGAGAAGGAGATAAATTCTTCCAGTTGGAACACTCTCTGGAAGATATGGGAATAAACCATGCTTGGCTTGAACCCAATTGTACTTTTATGTGGTAGAAAATTTTAAATTGTAGATTTAATATATTTGATGCTCAAAGCTTATCTGAATATGAGCTAGTCCAGTGACAATATGATTAGAAAGCTCTATACCTGAAGAAGCTACTGCATACAGATAACAGCATATGAGGTGCAATGTAAATATACCTTACATGTGATTGTAGTATGTCACAGGGCTTACAGCTCCCTAGCTTTCCATCTTCCTATCCTATATCCTTCAGGAGGCAAGGAGGAATGATGGGTATATAAATAATGGCAGTCCAGTAGCTGTGAAGATATATATATCCAGATGAGAGAGGAGGAGAGTGGAATTTTAACCTGACTAATCTACTGGACTAGACTGGAATGAACAGAATGACCTTTCCCAGACTTGGAACCAGAAGAACTGAAGATGTGAGTTCTAATACTATTTCAATTCATGATTGGGGATTTTTCAGAAGTGGAGACTTTTATTTGTTGGGAAAATGTGGGTGCTATGGAGGTAGGCAAATTTTTGATCCAGTGTGGGTTATGTAGTTAACATGAACAGATCGATCCTCTCCAAGTCAAGGTCATGATTTACTGGATCGGCATCCCAAGTCTCAACATGGAGCAGGTCATGAAACCCAACCAAGAATTCTGTCGTCAAATACATGTTGAAAAGAGGGAACCTACTTCCTAATGTTAGTTTGTTCCCAAGAGCCTCGCAACCCATCAAGCATGCATTGAAGAAAAGCAATCCCATTCATCACAAGAAATGACTTCATGTGGAACACATTGTAGAGGTGGAGAAATAAGTAGTAGTGCCAAAGAAAACATTTGATGTGTGGTAGATAGCAGGGCAGGATCTCAGTCTTGAATGCAGGCTTAGCTTTTCGACCAGTGCATTTAGTTTCGTATAAGGACACCATTGGATCTCCCTTCGTCTGCTAAACTGAATACCTCAGCATCAGAATGAATTCGAGGACAATGGGGTTGTATGTGTTATTGGTGACGGTGTGAGGGAAAAAAAGATTGAACATGGCTTTATGGCAAATGGGTGCGAGTATATGGACTTATATAATGTTACAACTATTGTGCTTATAGCATGTGTTCTGTCACACAGGTGGTGCAGGTGGAGCTGCCATATTGAACCCAATCGAACTTCATTGAACTTCATTGAATCTATGTCAATTTGATTTGACACATCAACAAAAGGAAATGTCACACATAGCCAAGTCCTTGCCGATGTCAAACATCAAAAGTGAATAGGCTGCTTGTGGCCTTGTGGATCACTTGTGGATGCAACTGTGGTTGGTTCCGACACATAAAGCAAGGTGCTATCACCACAAACCCCAAGCTCCCCCACACCCTCATCCCTTACCACCACCATGAACTACGAGGACTTTCCATTGTGGACACCTAACAAGGGTACAATCATGGACATGGCATCTACCATAATCCTCCAAGTTTACAGACCATTTACCTTGAAAAACAAACAGCTGTTCAATATCAACAGAGTCAATAGCTATGGAATGGCAAGCACCTGAATCGTTATGACTACCATCAACTACATGTCACACGTCTGGTGGCTCCTATATTGCTGATATGCATTGGCAGCAATGCTCTTTTATGCTGAGGAAATTGGACTCAAGTCTTACAAGTTTTGGGTTGTCCTTGCCCAAAACCTTCTCCACGTCAATAACCTCTGGGAGTGATGCATTGAGGTATCCGAGGGTTATGCTATTCTCGAAGATGTGCCCATTGGGGCAATTCTTGACAGATATATTGTCACAGAGGTCTTGGTCCATCACCATGAGCCAGTGTATATTAGCTTGTATCGCTGAACCGTGCACCCACTGTGCCTAACATCAGCCAGGTGTCAGTGGCTGACCTTGGTATGTACTATCTAAGTTCAATATTTATTCTGACTGTGATCCCCAGATATTCCCACTTACAGAAGTATGATTGGTCAATATGCAACCTGGGCAGGGAAGAAGAGCAAAGGCTTCATCCCAACAGAACATGTTACAGTCAATTTTGCCAAGGCTCTTTATGTGGATGCACAGACATGGTATGATGACACCACGCGACCACTTATATGTAAGTCATTCTAGCTATGCTTTAACTGTACTGATGATGCGCTGTAGATGAACCATACACCAAGTCATGGGAATTAGCTGGCTTGGAACCTTGCAATCCATTTGATCCTGCAGTGCCAGATATGATATTTTGGTATGGAAAGGAGAAGGATGACGACGACAATGCCAACAATGCCAACAATGACAACAACAATGATGAAGATGATGACAACAACAACAACAATGATGACAACAATGACAAAGACGATGATGAGGCAGAGGAGGAGGAGGGTAACAATGTGCCTGAGTCATCAAGTACATGAATCAAGGCTTTGGTGTGTTGAGTGACTGACCAACCAATGTCTCAGTGTCAAAGGCCCCTATAGCAGGCCCATCAAAAACCTCCACAGCAGGCCCATCCAAGTCCTCTGCAGCAGGCCCATCAAAAGCTCCTGCAGCAGGTCCATCCAAGGCCCCTGCAGCAGGCCCATCAAAGGCCCCTGCATTAGATCCATCCAAGGCCCACACAGCAGGCCAGTCAAAGGCCCCTGCAGCAGGCCCATCATCCAGTCAGGCTCAGAAGCACCGGTGTTCCCAACAATGTCAGTGGTTCCATTTTCGTTGATTCTTCATTTCTTATACTGTCTGCAGGTGACAATTCCAGTAGGTCTTCACCCAAGAAGAAAAGGGGCTAGAAGACTGCAAAAATATCATACATGTAGCTTTGTACTGTCCATTTTTGTTGGTTGGAAATGTATATCATTCTGTGTGGTAGTGTAGATATGAAATGCATTTTCAGGTAGATGAGCATCGATCTGACGACACACGTCAAGTTGGAGTGCGGTGAGGTAGGTGAGAGGATTGCACAGCTCCTCTCAGGCATGTGTCTGGCCTGCTTGACAGGACAGACAAGGATGCTTTGTAGCACTTGGTCTACACGTTGCAAGCAAGGTAAAACTTGAATTAATTATTGAATACTCAAAGCTTGTCAGTCACACAAGGCAACTGGACAAATGCGGCAGTACTAGGACCTGGAACTTAGCACTGCTTTCTCTTTTGTACTACTGAAAATGTAGGTGGTCCTTCTTGCCAATGGTACAAGTTTGGCAAAGTTTGGCAAGGGTGGTGCAGTCCACTCCACCAAAAACATACATATTTAAGATGGACAAAGTAACATAATCTACAACCCAACCCACAACTCAATTTTTTCCCTCACTGTTGTTCTGCCCTTGATGCCTTGCAAACCCACCAAACCTCGCAGACGGGAGTTCAGCTTCGAAGTTTGCAATCACACCTGCCAAGAGAGTATGTGCATAAACATTCAGCAGCACTGCATCCTATGCTTTTCCCTTTACTTTGTCAGATATCAGTTTCTTCTTATTTCTGTGCCAGTATCTTACCTTTGATTTCTTTGCATTCCTTGACATTCTCTCGTATTCCACAGGATTGGTCATCTACCTGATTACCAATCATTCCATCATATTCCTCAGTATTCCTTTGATTCATAAGCACTTGCTTACCAATCATTCTTTGGCCTTCCATGGCCTTCCCTTGTTTGTCTTTGCTTACTTCGTTCCATGGTCTGTGCATGGATCACTGTACTATAAATACTCCACTCTCACCTTGTATCTTTCCTTACACTAGTCTTACCTGTCCTAGTACCTAGTACTTGGTCAATACCTAGCTTCCCTTTGCTCCTTGCCTTGTGGAATTCTATAAGTCTTCACCCTACTTCTAAGTGGGCGCTCCTTTGAACCCTCATCTTAGCTGTCCTTGTCTCAGAGGCAGAACCCTTGACCCTATGCTGTCTTTGTACAACTAGGCCCTTCATCCTCAGTTCTTGCCTCAGAGACTAAACCCTTGCTCCTGCATCCTCTGAGACCAGGCACTTTGTTGTCACAGGTTTATGTTTGTCCCTACCCTGGCCAATCATAACAGTTGCACTCTGAAATGCTACAAAAAGAGTTGCCAAAAGACCTTAAATCTCTTGAGCAATGCACCAAAAATGCCAAACATGCAATATGTCTGGAAAGGCAGGATGATAGGGTCTTCTATTGGAACATGGATAAGTATGGAAACTGTGTGTATACTCCAATTGTTACAGCAACTACATTGAATTGTGGGGTGACTATCATGGTGGACAACAGCACTATTATCCCTTCTTCAATGAATGGGATCTCTGCATGGAATTTGATCCCAATACAAGATCAGACTTGGGTGAAGACAATGAAGAAGGATTATTCCCTGTACCTCCCTCCTGGGAAAACCCAATTCCTTTAGAGGATGGGTGTCCTTCTTCCCACTCCTCTTGTGTTGATATGAGTAGTTCCATCTGAAATCCTTTCAATCTGCTTATTTACACAGGGAGATGGACTGGAAGACAACATTTCAGATTCAGAATGCCAAAATTCCATGCAAGAGCTGGAACACTTTCAAGTATCAACAGACAATGTGGCTTCCAAGCCAAAGCCAGTAGTTCCTCCAAAATCATCCAATGAACCTGCTGGGCCAAACATAAGTTTTTATAATTTATATTTCTTCATTTTGTTTAATATTACCAGGGAACAGAACTTTGAACTCCACATCTGACCAACAAGAGATTATGGACATTATCTATTTCCATACTTGGGAACTCCTGAAGTTAATGGAGGGGAAATTTGACCTTGTCAAAGAAAGTTGGTATATTTCAGAAAGCATATGCATGCTACAGGTGGGGGCTGCAACTATCCTCCCATTGTGGTATATCAAGCATCTCCAAGGACTCATTCCGGATGGTTCCAAAGTAAGTTGTGTGGCATACTTACTAGAACAATGCATCATGTATGGAATACAACAATAGTTTAGGAACAGTCAATGTGGTTCTTACAATTAGTACATGTATACTCTGTTCCTTTTCTTTTCCATCCATAAGCCCATTGTAAGCAGGAAAACACTGAGTAGCACAATTGGATGGAATAGAAGAGAATGAGCATATATATATATATAGAGAGAGAGAGAGAGAGAGAGAGAAATGGGGAAGGGAAGTCAGGTCTCTAGGGTATATATGCTGTACAAGAAATTATGTCATCAGTGTGTCAAGGGAGAGGAGAGCAGAATGGAAAGAGAAAAAGAAATGCAAAATGGAATATGGAAAGGAAAAGAAATATAGCAAGTCCACAAACAGGCTTCCACCATCCTCCCCAGGATTTTCAATATCATACTGGATGAAAGAAGCTAATCTTACACATATCATCCATTCAGATTTGTGTAAGTGGCATTGTAAAAATTCGGGCATCATAAACACTAAATTTGTTGCTTAGACTGGGACACTTATGACAAGGCCTTGGGCCACACCCTCAATGGTACCAAATTCCTTCATGACATCAACAATCTGGGATCATGGTTGAATTGTGTTGATGTCATCGACACACTCTCAACCTGGTATAATGTGCCTCTCAGATGTCTCTCTAAGACACAGAAGGCAAAAAAATTCAGTATATATATCACTTTTATATTCCATTAACCTACTGACATAAGAGTTAGCTGCAGGATTTGTCGTGGGAAGAGCAGGAATGGGCTTCAAGCAGGTCCAAGAGGAGGGTGGAGACACTGATGGTGAGGGGGTGATGGACAATGATGTGTTGGCCGCAAAGGTTGGAGTGGACAAGGGCAAAGGCAAGGACAATGACAAGGTCAAGGTCACATCATCTAAACATGTGGGGGCCAAGAAGGGAGAGGCAGGTGCAAGCAACAATAAAGGGAAGGGAAAGGAAATGTCATTGGTTGAAGGACACCAGGAGGAGATTGTGCAGCCAATCCTGGAGCCGCTTGCACCCATGGAGGTAGTGTCTGAGGCACCACTGCAGTTGCCCAACACTGCAGCAGATCAGGAGGCCAAGAGTGACAATAAAGGTATGTTAACCACATATTTTCATTTTCATTGTAGCTAACAAACAATGTAGTACCGCCACCATCCAACCAGCAATCTTCCACATCCAATGAGGAAAAGGCTCTGCGAACCAGGTTGGGGCAGCTCATGCCCACAGATACAGCATTCCAGACACAGCTGAATGCCAAGGAAGAACAGCCAGTGACAAGTGACAACGTCAGTATGTATATCACATGTATGTATTGACCGTCACTAATGCAAGACAGTAGCATCTAGCCATTTGTCGCCACCTCCTCCCAACCAGCAAGCTGTCGCAGTCACCCACAGCTCAGTCAATCCCCTGGCATTCATCAAGTCAAGCTTAAATATGTCTTACCTTGGTTAGTATACTGCATCCACATCCATCGTTCTCACTCTGCATACTATCTGTATAAATTTCACACTTTTATTGCCTTTTTTTCACTTGCAAATCAGATGCCTTGAATGAATATGATTCATGTGAAAGCAATCTAGATCTACCACCACCATCTATGACTTCATCGACCACAGACAATCAATCCAAAATCCAGCACATTGGTCTGTCCAGAAGCACACCTGGTGAGTAAGAGCTACAATTACTGTTGCTAGCATATAGTGGATCTCATGGTCTAGCTAGACCTCACAGACACCAATGACTTTCCTGAAATCCTGCCCTTTCAGCCATTTAGTACACCTGGTGAGTGATTATCTAGAAATGCCACTACAAGTACTTGATCAATCAATCTCGCAGATTATTCCAATCACTCAGCCAAGGTTCCTTTGCAGGAAGATAATGCTTTCAAAGAGGTTGTAGATAGTATCAACCCTCTGCCTACTAGAGCTGGTCCTGGTGAGCTTTATGAACATGTAATGTATATTGACATTTGTAACCACCATACACAAAGTCCCACCAAAGGACATGCCCACCATGCATAAAAGAGGTCGCCCATGGGGCGTGCATTCCATGAAGGTGACTTCTGCCATACAGGGGCATATGGGTCTGCATAGTAAATCCACTGTCATGATGAAAGGTAGGTTTTATTTACCAACATTTATATGTATCATGATATACATTGACATAAACC
This sequence comes from Xerocomus subilludens, assembly GCA_038092535.1. NCBI lineage: Eukaryota > Fungi > Basidiomycota > Agaricomycetes > Boletales > Boletaceae > Xerocomus > Xerocomus subilludens. The sequence continues at coordinate 3,780 of JBBPQO010000314.1, read as the reverse complement.
ACAGACCATGATGGCCAAGAATCAGTTGGCGAAGAAAATGTGAACATGGACAATCAGGAAGATGGCATTAAATGTGATGAGGGTTCCAAACCTGCTGTATGTTTTAAGCCAGCGAAAGGCAAACAAGGTACAGGTCACAGGGGTGGTCGACAACAAAACAAGAAGGGTAAAATTGTTGTGAAAGAACCAGCTCCACAGGTTCTTGTCGACATGGAAAGGAATCCAAACCAGGATACACCTCACACCTTACAAACTGTCACACTCACCATTAGCCCCAAAAAGAAACCCATTGCAAGGGTGCACATGGACACAGATGAGAGTGACGACAGTGAAGGTAAGGGAATTCATACACAACATCACACTCACCATCCACCATCCTGAGATAGACATTCTTGTAGCATCTAGTGGATCGACTCCAGTCGATCCTGTCAAAAAGGACAATTCACAGTCTGATCAAGCTGGAATTGATGAAATTTGTTCTTGGGTAAGGAAGATGGCTGTTCTCTGTCAAAATGATGGGACAGTATTGCACCAGGAGGTGGGTGTTGCTCTCATCTACCATTGCTCTCTGTTGTTAGTTAATACGTCATTTAGGTGGTGAAAGGATTGGCATCTCTTCAAAAGCTTAGCCAAAGGAGACCTGATGTCCTTATTAGGTGGAAGATGACATTAACCCATAATATAGGTATCCGAACTCCATTGGCTGTGTCTCTCATGCTAATGAATTGTTTTTGAAGAAACTCTACTCCAATGACATCTTGACCATGGAACATTACTTTGGCCAACTAATTGACAAGAAGATCAAGGTTGATATGAAGACACAACAGAACTTCATACTATTGGCCGAGAATGTGGCTTGACTGAATCTCGAGGAGTATAATTACATGTAATAGGCCTACATGAAAGTGTCACAGGTTTTACAGCAATAATAGTCATGCTAACTACCAACTTGTAAGTGCTTGAGGGTGTCAGGGCTGATGGTCTGCCTCCAAGTGCCTGGAGCCTCGCTCACCCCCAGTAACTTTATCGCATCAAACAGCTTCCAGACTTCCATGATGTCTTTATCATTTCCAATGATACAGTTGCCACCATGCTGAATGGGTGTATGCAGTATCTCTTGGAAATGAGGATCCAGCCTTGCACCTACAAGGCAGGTCTGGTTCTCAACTTGCACAGGGATGTCAGACCCACTTGGAGCAGCAGGAATCCTGTCGATGCATCCAATGTGGCACCAGGCATCACATGTCTGGCAGTATCGCTGTACATCTTCATCTGGCCAATATGGTTTGTCACAGAAATGGCAAGCATCCATGGATGCCTAGAAGTGAGTGTTGAGCTATAGTGCCATATGTACCAGGAGGGAACACTTGCCATGATGTCATACACAACCATTGTGTTCATGTGCCATCCCACCTTCACTATCTTTCTTTCCTTTATATCCATCTCCCACCGTACATACACATCGGTCTGTCTGATTGGCTCCCCAAATGGTGCTCTCTCATGAAATTTCACAATCTGTGCAGTACCTAGAAAGCTATTGTCAATGATTTGTCCCTCGAGTATTACTGAGCAAACCTTGACACAGCATCAGCATTTATATGGCATATGGACATTGACTTACTCTTGCTGCATGACATCATCCTTGCTGTGATACCACTGCACCTGAAGCCAGGCTATGTCATTTGCATTGGTATTGCCTCACTACAACATAAAGTCAAACATGAGACACAGTTCTTGTTCAGGTCTTCCAAGCACTGACCTTATTCAATCTGACCTTGTTTGACCTTGTCTGAACTCTAATGTCCAGCAGACATGCATGCCATTCTTCATCTTCCTCAGAGAAAACAATGATGCTAAATCAGAGTTGTGAGGATTCTTCAGATATATTTGCAAAACCTACTTGTTACCAATATGAAAAACATCCCTACCTGGAAAATACAGAGATTGTCAGCGAGAATGATGATATACAAATATAACATCAGAATATGTGCAACTGGTGCCTTCATTGCATACCGATTGTATGACAGAGCATTAGCAAGAATAATCAACTAACGACAAGAACCAACCTTGCAAAGTGGGTGAGTTTGGCATTCTGGTGAATGCTTCCTTTGTAGGGACAATGGTGTTGGAAGGCATGTGTAGGCACTAATAAATGATGTTGGACTTGGTCTTTTAAATGTAATGAGCACTTGGCACTGAAACCCTATCTGGCCTTTTGTACTGTTCTTATGTGTGTACCAGCAGTCCATCCAATATACAGCAGTCCATCCAATATATTCACAACCCTGAAGGCACTTCTACCCTGACAATCAGTAATACATGTACTTGCTGGAACGAGCTGGCCTGTCTTCCAAGCATTTTCCATGGCTGGCTCCAAATCTCTGTGCAGAACCTCCCCTACCCATGTTGATGGTGATTCAGGCCCTGTATATACACATGCATTTCAGAATATGGTTACATGTCTCCAGCAAGCTGAGCAACCCATGTCTCCCATCACAACACAGACACTAATGACACCATTCCAAGACCTTGTCAATATCTTGCGCAATGCACCCCTTTCCTCCCCTTTCTTGTGTTCTTCTTCTCCAGATTCTTTAACCCTACCTGGCTTTATACACAATCTCTCTGAGGGTCCTCTGTCCTCAGATCCATCACCTCCATCATCCTCTCCAGTGCCACCATCTGAATCAGCCTCAACAATCAATGATGCTCTTGATTCATCTTTTCATGATATCATAGAGGGACTTGATGGTGTAAACCTCTCACCCTCACCCACTGGCGACAACAGCATTTCCTCTTCACATGAACATCATCCTTCAGCCAATCCATTCATGGCGCTTGTAAACCGCTGCTCCATGCTGTATCAAGCCACTCATGGTGATGGTGATGATGAAAGTGGCTCTGAAGACTCTCGTGATAGCCACTTTCTGCCTGAGCTGGATGAAGAACCAATAGAGGATTCAACTCATGCACCACTGAACATTGACAACCAAGAAGACTGGATTCCGATTTCCAGAGAGCATATTGCAAGTTGAGTTCATGTTTGTCTTTCATTCGAATATCATACTGATCAGACGACTACTAGAGTGTTCCATGGCACGTCCATCCATGTGGGCCCATGCCTACAGAGCTATCCAGACTCTTTGTTCTCGGGTCTGGGTAGACGCTGTGATTCTGGACTTTTATCTCATGTCAGTCTGGTATTCTACAAGAGGCAGGACCCATGTTCGCTTCGTGGACAGTACATCTGCAAAGCTCTCATGTGATGCATCAGGAAACCATCAGCTGCCCACTCAGGAAGAGATACAACTCTTTCAGCAACAGTACTACATCATTCCAGAGTTTCCAGATACCTCTCGCCCCATTGGCTTCATTGTATTTCATCACCAGCACTACTTCACTGTCGTGTTCGACTACAATACTGGCCATGCATACGTTCTCGGAAGATGGATAGGCGAGCGCTGTGAAACCTTTGATGAAGAACTCAATGACTGGAAGACTTGGATGGGTCACTTATACTGGACTAGGCTGGCAGCACTTCATGGCATTGATCCTATGGATCCTGATCATGTCATGGTTGTCACTAACAACTGGCCTCAGAATGGAAGGGACTGTGGTCCGATCGCTTGCTTTCTCTTGAAGCATTTCCTGGATGCTGGATTGCATGACCACAATGGTGACCTGCACTTTCCTCCCATTCCTTGTGGGCATGAGCTTCGTTTGCGCATGCTGGGTGCGGTGAGAGAGGCCTGTCGAACATCTTGGGAGGACTATGGTCAC
>JBBPQO010000313.1:0-12342 GCA_038092535.1 Xerocomus subilludens | reverse complement strand
TGCCAAGTCATGCCTCGGCAACAACTATTCGGTTTACCGAATCTTAATGGTGCATTACAAATGGCCAGCCAATGCATTTATGCCTGATCATCCTGACCTGACAAGCATTGTTATCAACCTCAGTCAGTCAAACATTTGAAATGTCTATCAAATAGAGAAAATCTCAAATTTCAAATTGAAATTGTTATGATAAGCCAGGATAAATTCTACAGCATTACTCTCCTCTTCTTTGCCATGTTCCAAGTCGCTTCTCAGAACCTGGCCCACGCTGACGGCCAGTATCCTGCTCCAAATGTCAAGCTTCTCCATAACCTTAACTGCCCTCCCTTCGTCGACATCTCCCCCGAAGCGATTGTCACAGTCGCTCCCAGCCTGGAGGGTGCTCCAACGTTATACATCCAAAGCTCTCTCAGACCCAATGCTAATATGTGCGTATACCTCTTTGATCGTATGCCCTACAGCAATTGACAAACCTGGCAACAGTATGCTTGCAGAAAATGCCCTATCTTCCTTGTATATCCCGCGCTTTCTCTCCAGATCCCAGCTGCCTTCCTCAATGACCATGCCCGTTCATGCATCCTCAGAATGTGAACTCCCGACACACATACTCGCATTGTCAGCTTCCACCTCTTCATCTGGTAGTGACCAAGAAGTTTGACTCTTTCCCATTCATTCTCTTGTGCTCGCATCCCACTGCGCACATCTCCCTCGCTTGCCGCCCTTGCAGGCCAGTGCTGTGTCATCCCAAGTAATGCTTCCTGTCCTCCTGGTGTCAGTCCCCTCTCCTGCAGCATTCGCAGTGCTTCACCAATTCATGTATCATCACCGACTCAACTTGGTCTGGAACGCCTTGTTCCCACTTCCTCCGAATTTCCCTCAATCTCTTTCACATGACGATGTTCAGGTGACCATGTGTTAATTTCATCAAAACCAGCCTCAAAATTTCCAATGATGTTTGATGCATATATGCCATGGGAATGCCTACTGCAGATACCTTCACTCTCATCATGATGGTGAACATGATGGATGATGAACTGCCTAATGTTCAGGACCAAGTTGCTGATGCCATTGTCTGTAGTGCATCCAATGACCCCTACACACCTCTCATGGCACACACCCACCTCAAAATGGAGCAACAGTTAGTCAACTCCTGCTCCATATCTACAGGGCTCCTTGTTCTTGCTGCATCTACTACAACACTGGTGTCCCATCATGGAATAGCATGTGGCATTCATTGGGGCATAGCAAGTATTGCACTAATTCCAAATCCCCTCCCCAGTTGCCACATTGGCCACTTATCAGACAAATGCTTCAGTGAGGGGGGTGGGCATGTGGGCCAATGTGATGCAGTACTTAAGGAGAAAGCAGACCATGCACATTCCAATCACAGTCAATCTGGACCAGTCGCAACTGGCAAACCAGAAAATGTTTGCTATGATATTGGTGGACATGCCTACTATATTGATCCTGATATGAATACTGCATATGCTCTGCATGATGTACTGGTCACCAATCTGGCAGTGACCCAAGAGTTTGCAAGCCTTGCTTTGAATGTGCTACCACCGGACCTTGATTTCATATATACCACCCATGATAATGATGAATATAATGCACTTTTCCTAGCCCTGTCTGATCTTGCCACCTCTGTCAACTGGCATAAACAATCCCATCCAGTTGACCTTGCTGCCATCACATTTCAAGCCTTATATTACTATTCTCCCACCACCATTAATCCAGTGATCACACTGTTCTTCCTGAACACTGGTGCCTCCATTCACATCAGCAATTGCCAGTCTAATTTTTTCCACCTGTGTCTTATTGCACCATGGGCCATCCATGGCATAGGAGAATCCACCATCCAGGCACTGGATATCAGTTCCTTGTTCATCCCAGCTGCTGCAGTTCATCTCATATCTGTATCCACCCTCACTTCCTCTCTTAAGTGTTACACATGTTGGCAACACCTCTTGCTGGATCATGTCTGTGAATGGGACTTGAATTCTGTCTGGCATGCTCACTGCACATCAACTTTATGCCATCTCTGGGGGCCAGCTCACCACTGCTCATGCATACACTGTCCCCTGCAGCCCCACTCTTGAAACTTGGCATTATTGCCTTGGCCACACAAATTATTGGGCAATTACTGAATTGGCTCATTGCTATGGTATGCACCTCCCTTCCTCTAACCCCCCTTCCTGTGCCCACTGCATCCTCAGAAAACAGACATGTTCTAGTGTTCCTAAGGTCAGGGGGGGTGCAAGGGCTAGTCAAAAACTTGGTATCATGCATGTGGACCTGTTAGAACACCCTGAGCATATCTCAGCATTGGATAACTGCTATGTTCTCAACATTATAGATGAATACTCTTTCTATTGCTGGTCCATCCTGCTCAGCACTAAGTCTGAGGTCTTCTCTGCCCTTCAATCATGGGAAACTACCCATAAAGCTAAGATTGTTTTGCATGTTGGACTCTCTGATCTAACAATGGCAAGCTTAAGTGCAATGACCTGTGGGTGTTATGCAAAGCGTATGCCGTTTGCTTACTTGACAACAACCTCAGGCAATGCTCACAAAAAGACAGACATCTGAGGAGTTGACTTTCAAGAGACAGCAAGGAGAATGAAGGTTCGAGTTTTGGAACTCAACAGAGGATGACTCGAAGGGACTCAAAGGGTTGAGACTTAATGTATGCTTGTATTGCACATATCAAGAATAGAGAATACAAGATAATACAGCAGTATTTATGTAATTCAGAAAAGTGCATGGACCATGGAATAGAATCAAGAAAAAGAGGATGGAATGTGATGGAAGGTTGAGGAATACTAGCTGATGTAAGAGAATCAGCAGAGGAGAGATCAGTCCATTTATAGATGAAGAAGGGAAACAAGGTTAGGACTGGAGATAAGGATGAATCCTTCCATAGAGTAGGTCATACCTCTCCACGAATGATTTAGAGAATGGTGAAGAAAAAGAAGAACACGATAAAAAGGGGACACAATTGTAATATTACCCCCGCAGTACAATCAAATCCCTGATTTGACTATTAACCCACTGTTGGTCCAAGAACTAGGCTCCCAAAGAAGAGGATGGCCCACTAAAGATTGCAGTCGCCTAAGAGGGGGAAAGGCATTCAAATGGACAGTTGTTAACGATGTGCCCAGCTTGAGAACAAATGCTGCAGTTTTGATGGAGGCAGGCTCAGTTGGTGTGGCCCCAGTTATGACAGTAGTCACATTGGTGAATGAGACATTGGTGAGATGCGTGACTGGGAGTGGTGACAGGGAAGTAGGGGCAGGAGTATTCTGCACAATTACAATTTTTGCAATAGTGGCCATTATGATGACACTAAAAGCAAGTAGTGGTCGTGGACGCTGGAAAAGTATGATACAATTCTGCTCAAGGGAGGATGCGAGCAGGAGAGAAAAGAGCATGACTGCCGTTAGGAAGGGTGATTATGTGAGAATGTTTGGTGGGGATTGGGACAGTGGAAAGTTCATAGTCATTGTCAGATTTGGAAGTGTGTTCAACAGCAGTGGAGGTCTCGGACAGAGAGGGAGATGAAAGACAGGATTCAAGGGATGGAGGGGGAATGGAAAGAGGAAGAGTATGACAAGAAGAATGAAGAAGGAACTGATCAACATGTTCTAAGTAAGAGTTATGTTGGTTTTGTGGTAGAGATAAGAAAATTCAACAAAAGGTTGGGTAGATGATAGCAGAAGCAAAGGATTCAATGAAGTGGAAGAAACTGTGGAGATTTAAGATGGTTAGAATACACGTGGGGAGAGCTTCTACAGTGAACTGCAGAGGGATCTTGTTGGTTTCGGAGGACTGGAGACATTGAGCAGAAGAAACATTGTGAAACAGATGGATGAGCTCATGGGTGAAGACATCTGAAGAGACCATCGAGCAAAGGGAAGACTACCTTATCAGAGGTGGTGACGATGCTTATAAGAGGAAAGAATGGAAGCAGAGTGTCAGAGGTTTGATTCAGATTTCAAGGTGTTTTCTGCTGAAGAGTACTCTTTCCAGGAAGTTAGGTACAATCGTTTGATTTTAGGGCCTTTGTGGGAGAAGATAGCCTCCACTTTGTATTCTTCTTTGTTATCAATGACATCAGGCGGAGGTTCAGAAAAGGAAGGTCCATAAGTTTCAGTGGACCGATAAGACGATAAGAGGGAAGTGTGGAAAACATTGTGTATCCTCCAGGTTACCTGGAAGTCGAAGTTGATATGTGAGGGAGGATAGAACACGAGTGATTTCAAAAGGACCCAGTCCTTTGGGTGTGAGTTTCTGAGAGGGGTAGTGAAGACAGAGATGAGTTGCCTTGAGCCAAACCTTATCTCCTGCTTTCCAAGGCGAGAATCATCAAGTGGATCTAGAGGCCATGATCTTTCTGGTGGATTTGTGGGCAGCAAGGGCTTCTTTGCAGGATTCGTTGAAGGAGAATAGTCTGTTTTCTAATGTGGGAAGGAAGGTTTTATCAAGCGAGGGATAAGACCTAGGTTTGTAACCATAGAGCAAAGAAAACAGAGATTCTTTGGTAGAGCTATGGGGGGCAGAATTATGGTGGAATTTGGCAGACAATAAGGCTTGCGCCCAGGATGAGGGATTATTGCCACAAAAGATATGAAGATAGGTTTCAAGCTCTTGATTGGTTCGTTCGGTTTGTCCATTGGTTTGAGGATGGTAGGCGGTGGATAATCATACACCATACTTCAGGAGGTGAGCGAGTTCCCTAGTGAAGGCAGAAGCGAATTGAGGGCCTCGATCAGAGATGAGGGTGTCATGAAGACTGAAGCACTTAAAGACATTGTCAAGAAATATTTGGGCAATGCCGGCAGTGTCAATAGTTTTGGAACAAGAAGTAAGGATTACCCCCTTTGTAAGACTGTGGTCTACTATGACCACAATAGAATCATGGCCAGCAGAAACAGGGAGGTCGGTGATAAAATCAATGGAAAGTTGGTTAAATGGCAGAAAGTGTGAAGAGGGGATGGGAATTAAGGGAGGAATGGTGGGATGGGTGTTGACTTTGCTCTGTTGGCAGGTAGCACAACTGTCAACAAAGTTTTTGACAAAGAAAGCCAGGCCAGGCCACCAGTAATCATGTTTGAGGATGGATTTCATTCAGAAAATGCTCATATGGCCTGAGAGGGGAGAAAAGTGGATGGCATGGAGTAAGGCAGATTGAGAGGGGGGAGGGATGAACATTTGACCTTTGAAATAAAGATGGCCATTATCGAAGGTCCAATTGGATATAGCAGCATGAGAAAAGAGGGGGGAACCATCTTTGAGTGCAGAGAGGACATGAAGGATGAAGGGATCAGATGAAGTGGACAAGAAAATAGATTTAGCTAGGGCAAGGTCGAGAGCATTGATGACGATGGAATCAGGAACAATTGAGAAGTCTTGGTTGTCTAGGGAAATGTCGGATAAATCCTTTTGAGAAAGGGCATCTGCTGGACCCATCTGTGATCTGGGGGTGACAATCCATTTGATGTTAAAGTCCTGTAGAAAAAGAGCCCATCAGGCTTGACAACAAGATAATTTCCAGGGATCTTTGATGTATGAAAGATTCTTATGATCAGTGATAATGGAAAGGGAAAAAGGAGTGCCTAGGAGGCAGTGTTTCCATTCAGTGAGTGTGAGGATGATGGTGAGGAGTTCCCTGTCATAGATGTTGTAATTTTGTTCAGCAAGGGAGAAGGTCTTTGAAAAATAGGAGCAAGGATGTAGGTCATCATTGGAATCTTTTTGCATGAGGACAGCACCAGTGGCAACCAAGGAGGCATCCATCATAATGGAGAAGGGGCGGGAGGTGTCAGGAATAGATAGAACAGGGGCAAAGGAGAAGACAAGGCAAAGAGTATCCAAGGCATGTTGTTGAAGTGGGGTCCAGACCCATGGTTGGTCCTTCTTTGTGAGGAAGGTGAGGGGGGTGATGATGTTGGAGTAATTGGAAATGAATTTATGATAGAAGTTTGCAAAACCCAAGAAAGAGTGAACTCCTTTGACTGAGGAAGGGGGTTTCCAGTCAGCAACGGTGGAGAGCTTGGTAGGATCCATATGAATGAGTTTATTGCTGATGATCATTCCCAGGTACTCCATGGTGGGGGTGTCGAAAGAGCATTTGGAAATCTTAACTGAAAGGCCAGCTTTGTGAAGTCTTTGAAGAACGCATTGAGTTCATTCATGGTGAAGTTCCAGTGTTCCATGGGTGTGAATACCACGATTGTCCATGTAGATCTTAAGCCAGAGTTTGGTAATCATATTGGTGAAGGTGTGATTCATGAAAGCTTGGAAGGTGGCAGGGGCATTACAAAAACCAAAGAATATGATGGTGGGTTCGAATAATCTGAGAGGAGTGATGAAAGCAGCTTTCTATTGGTTAGATTCCCAGATATGAATATTGTTGTAACCCCAGCAGATGTCAAGTTTAGTGAAGTAGTTGAATTCCTTCATGTCATCGACTAATTTGGAGATAAGTGGCAGAGGGTAGGCATTTTGTATGGTGTGACTGTTAAGGTATCAATAATCTTGACAAAGACAAAGGGATCCATCTTTCTTGGGAACGAAGAAGAATGGGGATGCTTGGGGGGATTTTAAGGAAACTATTCAACCTGTTTTCTGGTGTTCTTTGACAAAGGTTTTACAAGTTTCCTTTTCAGCCAGGTTAAGTGGATAGACCTTGGGGATTTTGGGGATGAAAGTATCTTTCAGATCGATGGTATGATTGAAGGAATGATGGGGAGGAAGTTGAGTGTGGGTGGATTCAGAGAAGACATTGGTGAAGTCGGAGCAGAAATCAGGGAGTGGTACATTCTTAGGCTTCTCTGCTTGGGCTAGTTCTATAGAGATAGTGATTTTCTCAATATTCTCCTTGAGGGGAGGATACTCACAAGGAGACCTTTTGATCCTTGGAGAGAAAATGATGAAGAATATCTTCCCATCGATGGTGGGATTCCATTTCTAAAGCCAGGGCATTCCTAGTATGATTTGGGGGTGTGCTAGTTGAACAACCATAAGTTTTACCATGTCAAAAAATGGTCCAGAGGTAAACAAGATGGTGGTGGTCCATTGAATGGTTCCTTTGGTGTTAGGCATTCCATCTACGTTGTAGGCGATAATTGTGTTGGGAACGGGCAAGAATTTAAATGGTCCAAGGGAGAGAAGGCAAGGGTCAATGAAATTTCCGGTTGCTCCAGAGTCAATGAGAGTGGTTGTGTCAACAATTTGTTTGGATCCATGCAGTGAAACAGGAAGACACATAGTTCTATTTCTTCATGGTGCTACAGGTACATGGTTTAAGGTGAGGGAAGGAGATGTCAGGGCAGCTTCCCTTCTTAAAAATCCTGTGCTCTCTTGATTCCAGCAGAGACTTCCACAGTGAAGACCTCTGCAAGTTCTTCGATGGGTTCTTCATAACAAGTTTGGAGAATGGAGAAGATTTCATTGTCAGTCTTGCCAATGTTTTCAATGAGTTGACATATTTGTCAAGCTTGGAATGGGTAGGTTCCTTCTTGGGGATGGGAGGTGGGGTGATCTCAGTATTTCGGAGATTCTGAGAGTTGGAGGATGGAGGGCGAATAGACATGGTCCAAGTGGTGGAGATATGACAGTTACTAGTATTGTGACCTTTCTTCCTGCATTGGAAGCAAAGTCCTTCTCAGATACAATTGGCTTGTTTGTTTGGAGTAAGTTTGGACAAAGTGACACTGTTGATGTCCATGGCATTGGAGTCTCTCTGAGGACAAAAAGTGGAGGAGGGTTGAGGTCGACCACTACAAAGGGATTGGATTCTCATCTTCTGGGCATGGAAGGTCTTAGCTCACTTGATCCAGGCATTGATGGTAACAGAGATGGGAGACATGGATAGGATCATGGTGGCAATCTTCTGATCGACTCCTAAGGAGAACTGGTTGATAAGGGTGATATCATCAGTGATTCCAGCTTTGCTGGCAAGGTTCTGGAAATCAGTAGTGTATTGCTGAAATCCATTGTTGAAGGTTCCATCAGGACGTTTGGTAGACTTCTGGACGAGCCTGGAGAGATCCAAGCAAGTGGTGGCTTTGGTATTGAAGGGGTAGAAGGTGGATTTATTGAAGGTTTTCTTGGAAGAGGCGATGGTAGAATCAGCAAGTTTATCATACCACATCTTGGCAAAAGAAGCTCCACGACCTTCACTCATCTTGTTCAGGGTAGTGGTGACTTTCCCTTCATCGGAGGAGTACAGTGAGGAGTTTAGAGTGAAGTAGGCTCACATAGCTTTAATTCATTGAGAGGCATTAGAGGATTTTCCGGAGAAGTCAGCAGGGAGAGCTGCTTTAAGTTCAGTCTTGGAAGACATGTTGACTGGTGGTACTGGGATGATGGGTGGTGGGATGATTGGTGCAGAGGTAACAGGGGGTAAAACCGAAGGTCTGGGGTTGCTAGGAGCAGAAGGTCAAACAGGGGTTCTGGGGTTACTAGGGGGTGTAGATGTGACAGGGATAACTGGGTTGCTGGGACAAAGGTTCAAGGGGATACTAGTAGTGGAGTGAGGGGGAGAGTCGACTTCAATGTCACTGCCCTCAGACTCAGACTTGGGGATGCCAAAGGCCTTTTGGAAACTCGTAATGACGATGGAATAGGTCCTGCACCTAAAGAGGTGGGATCAAAGAGATTCTTGATCTTTTATTACATGAAGCATATGCCAATGTCTGCTTACTTGACAACAACCTCAGGTGATGCTCACAAAGAGACTGACGTCTGTGGAGTTGACTTTCAAGAGACAGCAAGGAAAATAAAGGTTTGAGTTTTGGAACTCGACAGAGGATAACTTGAAGGGACTTGAAGGGTTGAGACTTAATGTATGCTTGTATTGTGTGGATCAAGAATAGAGAATACAAGGTAATACAGCAGTATTTATGTGAAAAGTGCACAGACCAAGGAATAGAATCGAGAAGAAGAGGAAGGAATATGATGGAAGGTTGAGGAATACTAGCTGATGTAGAAGAATCATCAGAGGAGAGATAGGTCCATTTATAGGTGAAGAAGGGAAACAAGGTTAGGACTGGGGATAAGGATGAACCCTTCTGTAGAGTAGGTCATACCTCTCCATGAATAATTCAGAGAATGGTAAAGAAAAAGAAGAATGTGATAAAAAAGGGACAAAATTGTAACAGTGGGCCTAGCTCAAGTCCCACAGGACCCTCCATTAGTTCACCACCCCTCACACCTTGGCTCAGAACGGCTGTGTCGAGCATGTCCATTACACCCTCATGGGTAAAGCACATGCTATGTGCTCTCATGCTGATATTCCTGTCAAATGCTGGGACAAATTCCTACTTACTGCCTGCTACCTAACAAACCACACATTCATCAAGTCACAATAGGGTCTTACCTCTTTTGAGCGATGGTTTGGCAAACCCCCAACTTGTCCAATTTGCATAAAATTAGCTGCCACACATTCATCCTTGTCCTGAATCAGCACAACTCCAAAGTGTATGACAGGTCTATTGAGTGTGTGATGATTGGGTATTTATCTGACTCAAAGTCATATTGATGTTACCATTGTATGACTGGCAATGTCTTCACATCCTATCACATGTCTTTTATTGAATTATATCAGTCCGACATGCCATCTTCTGATATCCCAGTACCTGCCACTCATTTGCCCCCAGCCACAACATTCTCTATGGCTGTCCTGAATGGTACACCTGCACCACCACCACTACATTGATCTGACCATGTGATTTGTCTATCTGAAAAGTGTGCTGCAGCCATCAGTGTCCCATATGTCCCTGCAGTCAAACAGGCCATTCTCAATGCACTTGCCATGTCTGAGGAGAATTCACACACATATGATCTCCCAACTGACCTGGACACCCTTGCTGATGATGAGTTTGCCCTCTCTAGCCTTGACAAGGATGAGTGCTTGCCCAACGCTCTCCCTAACACCAGTACACATTATTCTGCTGACCCTGCCACATATGAGGAAGCAATGAGTTTGCCATATGCAGCTAAATGGACTTGCAGAGGAATTTACCTCCTTGAAAGACCTTGGTGTCTACAAGCTAGTACCCCAATCATCAGTTCCTGCTGATCACATCATACATGGCTGCCCCATCTTCAAAGTGAAATGTGATGAGGACGGCAACCCATCCTGTTTCAAGGCCTGGTATGTTTGCAAGGGGTACACCACTTTTTATGGTCAGGACTACACAAAAACAACATCACCTACCACATTCATGGAGTCCTTCCATGTTCTTGCACATCTAGGCACAGCATTGGACTGGGAAATTGAGCAACTTGATATCAAAACCACTTTCTTGAATGACATCCTTGAACCTGATGAGATATGTTTTATGGAACAACCAGAGGGCTTCTTAGAACCTGGTATGGAAGACTACATATGGAAACTCAAATGGAGGTTATATGGGATGACATAGGGTGGTTGTGTCTGGAACAAGACACTACAAACACAATTACTTGACTGGCAATTCTCTCACCTTGAGTGTGAGTACTGCATATACTTCCAGCATGACTCTACTGGCACTGTTGTCCTTGCCATACATGTCAATGACTTCTTTATACTGGGTGATTCCAAATGGGCAATCTCTTCCTTCAAAGACCAACTGCAGACATGTTGGAAAATTTTGAATGGTAGCCCTGCACACTTTCATATTGGCATTGTGATCAAGTATGATCATCCCCATTGATCCATCATCCTATCTCAAACTGCCCTAATAGATCACATTATCTCACAATTTGGCATAATGGTGAAGAGAGTGAAAACACCCAAGAGCTCAAGAAACAAGACCTAGGATGGAATCTGCTGCAGAATATAGTGGGAAGGGTGCGAGATGCTTGATCCTAAAGGAAACACAGAGAGGAACTAAGAGAAAAAGATAAGTTCATCCTTAAAAGCTTCAGAGAGCTTAGATACCAAAATTCATGACTCTCCAGATAATCCTGGATGAAAGCCAATGGTGGGTTGTCAGAACATGATGGAGGGTTTGGCATAACCCAAGGAAAAGTAATGGCAAGGAGGGTAGAAAGTAAGGGGAACGGACAGAGAAGATGGTGGAGGTGCCACAGAATTGTGCAAACAGAAGGGAGCCTCTATTCAAGTACCTAGATATACTCTTTATAGTCTGGGCATATCCTGTACTTGAGACAAATACTGATTACAATATTCAAAGTATCAAGACGATTGGAAACTGTCAAATGACATGTACAGGATTATGACAAATATAAATGGAGGATGGACTTGTAGTTAGAGCTTATCCTATAGAAGAAAGACTTACCAGCAATGGTTCTGGTTGTGCTTTGTGGGTGCAGATATGTGGGTTACAAGCAGGTTCATCCTAGGGCTATCACAAACAACAGAGAAGAGGGGGGAGAGGTGAAAATGTAGGAAGGATGATTAGGGTCAGTCAATAATAGGGGGATATGAATGCAGGGGAACATATGCTCCTACATCTGTGGGGGTCTTTGCTACTGTCCCCAGTCAGTCATATGACTATGGACAATAGAAACATGTAAAACATATAAGACCAGCATGGATCAACAAGGTCCACCTTACATCAGTGGATCTTGCTTGGTTAAAAGTGTGGGTCTTGCTTAATTTCACTTCACTTTTCTTTCTGACTTTCGCCCCTCATGTCCAACCCCAACTTCAACATGCTGATCAGCACTGCATCTGCTACCTGCACTGTGATCTAAAAAGAGGTGGCATGTGCCATGCAAAAGGCATTTGAGGTGGCAACAGTGGAGGTGAAGTGCTGCCCTGATAACAAGGAGGAGTTGGAGGACAAGCAGAGGGAGTGGTTGGCATGGTGGTGGATGAAATGGGTAAGTGACAGTTTGTGGAATGTAGACCAGGTATTGATGATTTGCAGGTGGCCTTACTCCAGGCAATCACTGACACACAGAAGGTCAGCAAGTGGCCTAAGGCCACCAAAGAACACTTCAAGAAAACCATCGCTGCCCAGGAGATGTGGATCTGATGGATGGTCGCATTTGCTGCCTGGCACATGGTGGCTGCAAATGTAGTGGCAACACTGGCTGCCAGGAATGGTTTGTGGGTTTGGTGGGGGCATTTGAAAATGGATGACAAGGTGAGTGGGAGTGAAGGAGGGGTGGCAGAGAATGGGTTGAGGACACCTGTGGCAGTGGTTGGCCCATCAGTGAGCATGAGCATGGCAAGCATGCCCACAAAATGCAAGGTGAGTACCTGTGGCTTTTACTGCATACCCCCAGTTGACAATTCATTAAAGTGCAATGAGGCAGAGAAAGCCTCACCACCCAGGTAGGAAACTGCACATGCAGATCCATGTGAGCAGTGCATGGAGCACTGGC
>JBBPQO010000312.1:0-12345 GCA_038092535.1 Xerocomus subilludens | reverse complement strand
GAGAGCCAAGTGTGTGTATTGCATTTCATACACTCATAGTCTAGGGTTAGAATGAGTGGTTGTTGGGAATTATTGCCTTTAGTACAAAACATGCAAACATTGGGACACTTATTTGAGCCACTGTATAACTCAAGTATTTCTTCTATACAGTGTGCTACAGCCTGCTTCAGCCTTCTACAGCTATGCTATGTAGACCAAAGTGTGTATGTAAGGGTTGGTACACCTCTGGCCTTAGATCACACCAATAGACAAGGGTCATCCTTGATTGATGTACAAAATAAAGAAGGGTGTGAGGGTGTCTTAATGACAGCCCTCAACCTTTTATACTACTACATGAGACATATGTCATATATAGTAATAAAAGTCACACATAATTTAACTAACCACATATAACACACACATGAATAGGGGCTATTGCCCATAAAAAGGGACAAGCCTTTACACCCTCCCCTCTAGAGACAGTGTATGGCTCACATTAGAATAATAATAGAAAGTAAAAAGAGTATATTCAATCAGTGGATACAAATCGCAAAGTAGATAAAGCACAAGAAAAGGAAAATGTGTCCATTGCAACAAATACAAACAATGAATAAAAAGGTGCCATTCTCATATATCACATCCACCCAGTGTCATCTGTGTGCTCTAGGTCACTTTCCATAAGCATGTCCTCCAAGGATGGTAAGTCCCCTCTTGGTGTAGAGGGAGTGCATAATAGATGACCACTTCACCAAAGTGCTTGATGATTGCAAGGTCCTTGACAAAGAGGGGGTTGCAAATGAGAGGCATGACATCCTTGGGTTGCATCTCCAGGGCTGCCACTTCAGCTGTGTACCATTCCCACATGCAGTTGAGCTTGTCATTCATAAAAAAATGACTCAGCTCCACCCACATAGGTGCATAGGTGGTTATAGTGGTTGTGTTCTCAAAATCCCCAGATGCTTCTATCCAGTCAACCATTTCTCTTGCCCCCAGACAATGGTGTTATTGGCATCCTGAGCCATTACCCCATTAGCAGCAAGGTAGGCTGTGATCTTGGCCAAAGTGGCCTTCTTAGAGAATGAGCCATACCATGGCACTTCATTGTGGACTGCTGGTCCAACCTCAGCCCATCTGAGGAGAGCATTGCACTGACCCAGTACAAGGAAGAGACAGATCAATCTTCACTGCCAGACCATGTGGTCATAGCTAGTGCAGGGAACCAGGGCAAGACACACCATGAGGAGGAAATCTCGAATGGTCAAGGGACTAGGATGGTCCAGTGCAGAATCTTCATTGTAGACAGTACACTGTCCCAACACTCCAGGGAACATCTTTTTGAGGCCATTCCACTCCTCTAGGCTGGTGCACTGTAACTGGCATCATTCAATGAAGTCAATCCATTCATCAATGGAGGCATTGAGAAGTGGAGCCTCACAAGGCAATGGAGGAACCCTCATTTTGAGGTTGAGGTGAATACAACCACTTTGTTGGTGGGCATGAATGGACGTGGATGTGGCTGGCATAGATCTAGCAACCTGGTGAGAGGAGAGAGGTGCCTGTGGCTGGACCTTGGGAATGACAATGTGCTCCTTGGCTTTGAGGCCAGGACCACTCTGGTCAGCATCTGGCTGCTGAGGCAGCAACCAGTTGGCCAGGGCAGCTGCAGGCCACTACTGTTGAACTTGGGAAAATTGCCCTTGTTCTTGTTGACAAGCAGCTGTGTCCCCTTCCCTCCAGTTTTGGTGCTTCTGCCTGGTCTTTTCAGCATACCAAGCTGGAGGCTTCCAGGCATGGACAGCAATGAACAGGAGGTCATTTACCTCAAGGTCTTTGTGTCTCTTCCAGAGATTTAGGTATTTGACCAGATCCAATGCCTGGCAGGTTTTTGGCACCTTGCCTTCCAGCTCTTGTAGCACCACCTTGAAGAGGGCACAGAAGTTGTCACACCCATTGAACAGGCAGATTTGTCCCATCACTTCTCTCTAAAATTGAGGGGTGAAGTCAGGGAAATCCCTTTTTACTCAACTGCTTATAAAGCCATTTGGAAGGGACCACAAGCCTCCTTCCTTTTTCTGCCTTGGTAGGCATAGAGGTCACACTCATGATGAAAGAACAACATTTTTTGACCATTCTGGTCAGTACCATCATCCAGAACCAGGGTGCATGGCAGGCATTCATTCCCTTTAAACAAAGGAAACAATTGCAATGTTGCACTCACAGCATCAAATGTTCAAGGGTGTTCCTCCATAGGAGCAGAAGGTGCGACATTGAGAGGGATCTCTACATTCTCATAAGGAAGAAAAGAAGTCACTTCCTCATATCTGGCAGGGTGTGTGTACTCCTTACCCTTTTGGAATGAAGCAGATGTGAGTGTGTCACAAAAGCACTGACTGAGAAGGGGCAGGATGGGTTCAGTAGGTGCATCCTGCAGGCATTGGTGGAGGGGTGAGTGTGATGGTGGTGCCACCACCTCCCTCCACCTCAAAAAATGGATTGTCAATGAAGAAGGGCCAGCAGAGCTGGATGGGTTGATGTCCATTGGACCACCAAGGGATCTGGCTTCAGCCTGCTCCAGCTGCTGTGCCTTGTTATGGATGGTGTGAGAACAAAGGGGGGAGGGTGTGATATTAGTATGTGACAACAGTCACTTGATCTCTGCACAAGCAGAGGCAAGTTCCCTGCAAAGGGAATTGTGTTCATGTGTGAGCTGCTCCATGCATTGGTCCAGCATGGAGTACAGCTCTAGTCATTGGTAGTGGGGGGCATTGTCAATGAGGTGGTCAAACACATTGTAGATACCTGGCACATCCAGGGCAGTCCCTTCAATGAGGTGGATGGTGAACATGTCACAGCATGAACACTAATGTTCATGATGAACCAATGGCAGAAAGCCATGGTTCATCCATCGATAAGGCAGGGGTGGGGAGTCTGAGTCTGAATGTGATTGGTCTTGTTTGACATGGTGCCTGGGGCTGCAGTGTTCATGGCCATGTTTGTGACATGGAACATGACACATATCATCTGCATGAGGTGCCAGCACCTTGGGGATGACAGAGGATTTGTAAGACTGTGAATGACTGCATGATGATACACAGGAAGAGGGGAACAAGGATCAAGAATACAACATGGTGAAGGTAAAGGGACAAGAAGTGTTTGTAGTATGTGTTATGTAATGCAGAGTAATTAAAGTGGGTCAAATTTGAAAAGAAGATAAAAAAGGAAATGATCAGCAAAATAAGCTACTGTTATACATAATAGAACTGTTTTTGTCTGGCTTTATATAGACAGATTGTTTCACAAGGTGGAATTTGTGCCCAAGTCTTTGACCTCAATGTGATGTCATATGGCCTACCTTGTGAGGTAGTTGACAAATGTTTCATATGCCTTGTAATCAAGGTATCTGTCTAAGGCCTTGAGTGCTTTGCAGTTGGAGCTGGGCTCCCATGTGAAGTCACCCAATACATTTAACAAGTAGTTGCATGGCATTGCCATTCCACCAATGTGTGACAACCTCATTGACCAGCCATTTGGTGTTCTTGTCATTTCTGACATCATAAAAGGTGTGTGTATCCCGTTTTGGGAATAACTTGTCATCATTTGCCTCATATGGGCATAACTGATCAATATGAAATTTCAAATGAATGTATCATTGATGCAAATCTTCTGGTAGATCCAGCATGTATGATTCACTCATATGATTGGCCTCAATGATCCTCATCAGACCTATGTATCTAGGCAATAACTTCCTAGCATGCCCCTTGGACATAGCCAAATTCTGTGTAGACTGATATACCATTTCTCCAATCTGAAGGTGTCCTCTCTCCCTTCACTGTTTATTGGCATGATATGTCTGGATAATCCAGGTCTCAATAATCATGTCATGAGCCATTTCCAGGTTCTCCCTAGCTCATTGTATGAAGGAGTGGACACCTGGTGTGGAGGATAGTACTCCTTCACTTAGTCTCTGTCCCAGTATGGACATATACCCTAATTCAGTTCAAACAGAGCAAAACCCATTGAGCTACTAATGCTTGAGTTGACTGCAAATTCCACCATTAGTAGCTTTGCTGCCCAGTCCTGCTGATCTGGTTGTACCAGTGACTGCAATATCTGCAATATATATCATATTGTGCTTTCTGAAGCACTGTCCATCTGCAGATGAAATGCAGTTGACATCATCATCCTTGTACCGAGCATTCAGTGTAGTTCTTACCAACAATAACATGACCTTACTGTCATTGTCAGATACTATTGACTTAGGGAGTCCATGGAGTCATACCATTTCCTATAGGTATGTTACTGTGAGCTCTGATGCTTGGATGGTAGCTGTCACTGGAATCAGGTGAATCATTGACATCAGTCTGCACAATACTACTCATAGGTAGTCATATCCTTTGCTTTGAGGAAATGGACCAATGAAGTCCATTGCTATCAACCCCCATGGTCTGATTGGCACAGGCAGACTGTGCAATAGTCCTTTTGGCAGCTGATTGTCACTCTTTGTTATCTGACACATAGGACATGACCTACAGAACTTCTCTACCTCCTGGCTGAGGTTAGGCCACCAATACCATCTATGGACATAATCCACTGTCCTCTGGGAACTGAAATGTCCCAGCACCTTGTGTGCATTATTGATGAATAGTGGTCACAGTATTGCCTTTGTACTTGGTGCAAGGCAGGCAGAGGACTTCCTCTCCTCCACAATTCCTTCTATAGAGTAATTTCTCATTCACCTTGAACATTGGATACTGACTCGGCTGAGCATAGATCTTAGCAAGTATAGAATCATTCCTGTAACTGTGTTTAATAATCCTGGGTGATCCCCAACTGTTATTGGCAAGGTTTTGGATGTCTCAGCAGATTCAGGAATGGTCAGATCCTCCTCCACATTAGTGTGGGGCAGGTTCTCCATTGTCCTTTCCATGGTGAGGGCCATTTCTCAGGCCTCTGAAATGCATGCTTCTCACTTTTCAGTAAGTTGTCTGCTCTTTCAAGGGTCAACTCCTTCCTCAACCATGAGTGACTTTAGCTTGAGCCATCTGTCATGTAGGAGATCATCCCCTTCAGGGTCTATATGCACATCCACATTGGCCCAATCAATTCATTCATTCGAAGGTCCTTCATCTTCCTCTCAGTCATAATATCAAGACAGGCAGTCTGCCACATGATTTTCCACTCCCTTAGCATACACTATATCTGTGTCAAGATGTAATGATAGTCTATCCATCATATTTGTCTGCTTGACAATTTACACTGGGTATTGAGGTATTCCAGTGCCTCATGGTCTGTCACTATTGTGAATTTGAACCCAAGGAGTTTGTCCTCCCATTTCATCAATGCTTCAATGATCATGAGCATCTCCCACTTGAAAGTCCTATAGTTTTGTTGAGCATTGCTCAGTTTCTTCAACATGAAGCCTGTGGGCCAACTTGTCTTCCAATTGGGCCCCTGCCTGTGTACCACTCTGATGCCATATAGCAAGACTTCACATATGAGCTATATCAGTTCTTCCTTGCAAGGATCAATTGGTCGAAGAATTGAGTATTTACAGGCCAGATCCTTGATCATCTGGAAACATTTATCATGGATTTCTCTCCACTGGAATGGATGCCCATTACACTGGATTCCATTCAGCAGTGTTGTATACACTGATATATCTGGCATGAATTGTGCCAGATATTCTACTAATCCTATGAACTGTTGTACCTTATTCAGAGAAAGGTGTCTTCCATCCTCAAATTTGGGACATCTTGTTCTGGTCAGCATATATGCCCTTATGATCAATTATGTGACCCAGACAGTCAAGTCACACTGAGTATAAGTCACACTTTTCCCTTTTGAGGTAAAAGTTGGCTTTCTCAAGTAGCTCAAACACCTTCTGGAGGTGCCATTCATGGTCTTCTAGTGTGTCACTGTACACAAATATATTGTCTAGATAGACATACATGAATCAACGTATGTGGTCCCTAAATACTATGGTCATAAGTTGTTGAAATGTAGCCAGGGTATTGCAGTCACCTTGCTGCATTACTTGGGATATGAATGTCCCATAGATTGTGGTGAAAGCCATTTTCCAGACATCTTCTGGTTCTATATGAACCTGTTCATATGCATTTGATAAGTTTATCTTTGAGTAGTACTTTGCTTGTGTGACATCCATCCTAATCTGATCCTGATTGGGAAATTGTGTGACATCTCTTGTGACAGTCAATGACAGTTCACAGTTTCCCAGTCTTTTTTGGAATGCAAAGCATTGGCATGGCCTGTGGAATGCTCTTCATCACCCACCATCCTACATCCATGTACACCCCTAAACCCTAAGGTACAGTATGGCCAGGCACTGATAGCCCCATCCTCATTTACCCAAAAATTACCCCAAGGACAGGTGATTTTTATTATGTTTCCTTGGATTTGGACTCTCCTGGACATCTGTTCCAAATTGAGGAGTCTTGACACTGCCTTGTTGATTCATTGCAGGGCTTCTCCTGCAGTTGGACTTATATATGATCTTGCTAGTCTCAACATGGCCTGAGCAACATGGCAATGTTCTTCTGTTCTTCTGATTCACTCAGCTGCAATATGAAGTGCAGTAGGCAGGTGGGCCTGCTCCATTCCATTTTCATAAATGAGGCTGGTCCTCCTTTCTACATCAAGGCCACTTACATAGCCAGCACATACTTGCCTTTGTGACTCATTGATTGCTCGTGTGATCGATGTGGTAGCTTGACAGACTCCATTCCTGATGTGCTCAGCTTATTGCTCACAATCAGGGCAACCTCCTCAATGGATTAATCCATATTGTGGATGCCACTCCCAGCTTCATGAGGGTATCCCTTTACTTGCTGAAGTTGCTCCATCATCTTCACTAACTGTGTCATAGAAGTGATCATCACTCTTCTCCTCCTCAAGATTTGGCATCTCTTCATCATCAATGATCGACATCGAACTACAGATGATATATTTGTCTTCTGATTATAATTCTAGTTTGCACATAGCACTAAAATAGGTGATGGGTTTGTCATCATCATTGACATCTGATACCTCATTGAGGTTGTCAAACTGGTTATCTTCAGGTACTCCCTGACCCTCCAAGGTTTCCTCATCCTTGACATCACTACTTTGTTTATTTCCAGGGTCTTCACCCCACTCAGGTTGTTTGTCCTGAATGTCTGCTGTGAATAAGCTTCACTTGGGATGTTCCACCTTAGATTTAGCTGGGAGTGGACACTGAGATGCTATGTGACCGTCCTTACCACACCTGTAACAGGTAATTCCTGGGAGAAATTTTTTACTATCCTGTTCCTGCACAGGTTCATTTCCCTGCTTATCCTTCTGGCATGGATCACTATTGTTATTCCTTCCACCAAATCAGATGGATTTACTCCTTCTATGATAAAGGGTATTTCCCTTCTTCACAAATTAAGATCTATCCCAACAATCAACAGACTTAACATCATTGTTGGTCTTATTCATCTGTGAAATTTTATTGGGCATCTTCCCTCCTTCTGAACCATATCTGGTTCTGAAGTGTAAGGCAATAGCCTTCTGGGCAGTTTCCATTTGTTTCACTTCCTCAAGGATTTCCTTGATTGTCAAGTGCTCAGCTGATATGCCCCTTACTTTGAATATTGATCTTATTATTGCATGGGGTAGTCCATGGAGGAACTTCCTCCAGAATGAGTAATCATCAAGAGGTTGAACCATTCAACATGCTCATTGCCCCAGGTTGTTATAGAATGACAGTACTTCCTTTACAGGGTTGTGCCTAGTTCTGTCAAACTGATCTGCTGTGTTCTGGGCTGATGCTTCATGTACAAAGTGCTTGAAAAGCTCACAAATTAGGAACTCGAGGTTCCAATCTTGAATTTACCTGTCAGGTGATTCAACCTCTTGATTATATTATTGGGCCACAATGCCCTCAAGGTACAGACCTGTATACAGAACACAATCTGTGTCATGATCATGCCCCACAATCTTGTGCATATGGAAGTACTTCAGCAATTGGCTGGTCCAATCATTGAATTTCTCCAGGTTATCCTGGCCACCATACTTGCTAGGCTTAGGCAGGTTCATCACTTGTAACTCAGGGCCAACTTGACCCAGTGGTTCTCCCACCATTTTGTATATCTTCTGAGCATATTGCTTCTGCATCCCATTCATATAGTGACCATTTCCAGGAGTATATCCCCTGAGGTATTGTTGTCTCCCATTCACAGAGCATGGGGTCACATTTTGACTATGTCCTCATATCAGTTCATCATTCTTACTTGAGGGGTTGTTCTCAGAATCATCCTCTGGATTGTCTCCAAGGGGCCCTGGGGGTGGGAGTCCATGTGGAGGCCTATTACCTCCACTTGGATTATTGCCAATTGCCCTGTCATTACAGGGTCACTGTGGGCCATGTCCAGGAGGCACACATTCTCTCCTTTCCTCATGAGATTTGTTTCTAGGGTGACCAATCTGTCTATTCCTAGGCCCTTCATTTGCTGTTATGTGTTCAGCTTTGCACTATTGCACAATGTGTCTCATTATCACATCAGGATCACAGTTTAGATACTCTGGATGTTCAGGTACATTCACCAGGAACTCCCTGCAAGGTGCTTGTTCTATGCACTGTTTAGCAGCTGCTGGGTCGTCATACAGATCATTGTAATTTGTTAATTCAGACATCCTAACTTCTACAGGTGGTTCCTTCCATTTCACTAAGTAA
This sequence comes from Xerocomus subilludens, assembly GCA_038092535.1. Taxonomy (NCBI): domain Eukaryota; kingdom Fungi; phylum Basidiomycota; class Agaricomycetes; order Boletales; family Boletaceae; genus Xerocomus; species Xerocomus subilludens. Next base: position 3,653 of record JBBPQO010000312.1, on the reverse strand, counting down.
TCAGATTCTGTTATTGATCCTTTGCTGACTTTTCTCAGCCATTCCCTTGAGGGCATTCCTCATTTGTTCAACTTTCTCTGCCTGGTGTCATCCAGTATTCACTCCATGGTTATTAAAGCCTTCTGGTCCAGTACTATATCAGGTCCACCCAAAGGACTGTTGTTCCAGGAACTCATCCATGGTTTTCAGCATGTCTACTAGATATATCAATTTGATCACATTTGATGGTGACCAATTCAAGGCACAGTAGTCCTCATGATATACCTGTGGCAATTGCATGGGCTCTAGCTCTCTTGCTAGGAGGAGAAATTCCCCATCCACATCCACCATCTGGATCATTTCTGGTGTGGGCATCAATTCTGCTTGTAATAAGCTGAAGGGTATTGTCGATTTGCCTCACATAGTGAGGGAACTGAGAAATTCTCCAACAAGCTGGCTTGTTGTCTCTTATAATAGATTGTCAGCCATGATTGCTATCTCAGGTTTGTTGAAACCTCCAGGCATAGCTTTCTGGTCTGCTCCATCATTCAAGTGTGGGGGAGCTTCATGCTTTTTTTCTTTCTTTGGAGGTCCAGTCTGTTGTGTTACCAACAGACAAGATTGCTCATAGGTCAAAGATTTTGGCACCTTCTCAGACAGTGCTTTTGCTGCAGCAGGAGTCCATGCTCAAGAAGCCATGCAGCTCATATTGATCATTGTGATGGTTGTCAAAAAAAGTAAAAGGATTGGTACACCTCTGGCCTTAGATTACACCAATAGACAAGGGTCATCCTTGATTGATGTACAAAATAAAGAAAGGTATGAGGGTGTCTTAATGACAGCCCTTAGCCTTTTATACTACTACATGAGACATATGTCATATATAATAATAAAAGTTGCACATGATTTAACTAATCAAGTGCAACAAACACATGAATAGGGGCTATCATCCATTAAAAGGGACATACCCTTACAGTGTACTACATAGTCTCCATTGAGGGGGGAAGCTGACCAGCACTACAAGTTCTATATAAACTATATAGTACTCTATAGTAGACACCATTTTCCCTGATGTGCAGGCACTTTACCTGATTTATTCTTGCTCTTCTACAATATTCCAATCTCTCCAAAATGGCTCAACATTGGGACACTTTTTTGAGCCACTTGTCAAAGTCTGGAGCAACTGAAGGGTCTGGAGTTAGCAGTGCTAGTAGGTCTAAAATAAGTCCAGAACTTAGTTGCTGCCAAAAGGGCAAAAACAACTATATTCACCTAGAAGGTCTGAAGTAAGTCTGAAACTACAGTACATGAGCTATGTGAATAGTAAGGTAAAAAGGGGACATAACTCAGTCACTGCCAAGAGGGCAAAAACAACTGAGGTGTACAAAAGTAGGCACAGGCCAAATAGTGTGGGTTAAAGGCACACTTGTACCTTAACTGAATGCAGGGAAAAGGTAGGTGAGGAAATATGGTAAAGGGGGTCTTTACCAAGTATGCAAGCCTAAAGGGAAAACATTCCCAGAGGTAGCATCTACTATATGGAGTTTGCTTTAGGGGTTCTGGACCTCTGAACTTCTGGACTTCCTTTTCCTGGTATTCTGTCACCACTGTGTCATAATCATGTGTAAATGAACAAGAGTGAACCATAAGTTCAGAGTACAAATAGACTACTGACCTGGATGTGATCTTGTCTGTCCCCACCTTTCATGTATTCATACCATAATCATTGTGACTTGTATCCACTATTGTGTTCTCATATTATTTTTTAGTTGTCATAATGGAATATTCTGGACTTTGCTAAAACTGAAATATTGTCTCAAATCATGGATTAGCTTATTTTGTGCCTTGTGTCATACATTAGCCTGCAATGTCATGATGATAATATGTTGTCGGCTTTTGTACTTCATCATAAAATATCAGAATATTCAAAAAGGTGTCATAATCATAGAGTTAATTGCTATACTATTGGAAATTCCACAGCAGGGACCAGTATGGAGCTTCTGGACATAGCTACATATTCCGGATAGTAAACCAAGTACAGCAGAAAACCAGAAAGTCCTGATATGCATGATATTGGCTTATCTGTAAATTGACCATTTGTGTGATGGCTGTTTATGGATGATTAGTCAGTGATAGGAAAGCCCCAGCCCATGACAGGTGCCCGTCCTGGAATCTGATGAGGTCATACATCGGGTGAAACGATTCAAGGTCAGTCTTCGTCACTGAATCCCTGCCACAATGGGCCGCTCATTTTTTGGCTCCTAGCATCAATCATATGCAGAGTCACTGAAAGACGTTCATCTCCCAACTCTGCTCGACCTCATAAAGTTTGACCACGACCTAGCCGTATGTACTTGATCGCGTTCTCTCTGTACAACACTTCAAAACATCACCTACATGTTTAGGACAGCGAGTCGCACTTTTACGCATCTCTTCAGCAATGGAGACAGCTCAATCTTCTCTATCGTTTGTCCAATTAGCCAACAAGGCCGATACACTTTCCCTGTCCATGCCTCTTCTTCTGCATAACTGGAGAGACATTGTCGATTTATGGATGTCCCCAGTGGATGCTGCCGATGACGAAGCACTGTGGGCACTTCTTGAGTATGCCACCTCTGGTTTGTTCTCATTCCCCTTGCTCACTCAATTACAGCCTACTCCAAAAGCTCGCACACGACCTTCGTACAACATTATCACCCGTGTATGCTGACATATTAGCCAAGCTCCTCGATTTCCTTCCCCGCTCCATTGCAATTTCTGCGCTAACGGCATTGTCAGCGACGTTGTCCGGACTTTTTAGGTACCTTCTCGTGCCATCTATACACTTGGATCTTCTACAGCAAACATGGCTGTCCTACCGAGTTGTAGTTCCGAAGTATGACGTGCCGCTGCCGAAGTCTGGCCGTTCGTTCTACACCATTTGAAGAGTTCTGCGCGCGAAAAGGCAATTCTCCTCATGGCCAACAATATTGATGGGGCGGAAGTCGCCAGTGCCTGGATGCTTGTGTTTGCCTGCAAGGTTTTCAGACCTCACTCTTTGCACTTTTTACTGATCACCCTGACATGTAGTCTGTCTCCTCGACCCTCCACACAACTTCGCCTTCAATAATTGGACCTCTCATCGACTGCTATCTGAGCTGTGAAAATCCCGATTTTCTCTACACACTTCCACGGCGCACACTCACGTCTATCATCCACCACTGCAAGGGCGCTGAACAATTTTCTTCCACTGCCGAGACACTAATAAGTCAATTTTCGACTATTGTCAGTCAATCACCATCCAGTGATGCAGAAACAGAGCGCCTCCGCCGTGCTTTGCAACTGACCAGTGTCGTTTCCAGTGTCCGTCAAGCGTCTCGACTGCCTCGTGAGTCCTTTTTGTCGATTCCTTGCTTGTTACAATCCTCAATTTCGCATTTACAGCACTACATTTGATGTAACTAGCTTCTGCACTATCAAACATTCAAATCCACTCTCCAATTTGGACCGCTCGAGAATGTCCGACCTCGAACATCAAGGAAGATGATCTCTTATCTCTCCTCGAGCTCCTCTCCCCCGACCTCGAAGAACCGAGTCGACAAGCGAGCGTTTGCGTTGCTCCGCGCGACCGTCTCACGCAAGCTCGTCGTGCCCGAGTTGTACGACCTCATGACAACCCGCTTGTCCATTCTCGT
>JBBPQO010000311.1:0-12351 GCA_038092535.1 Xerocomus subilludens | reverse complement strand
ATAAGCATTCAAACAGACAGTCACTAATGATGTGCCCAGCTTGAGAACAAATACTGCAGTTTCGAAGGGGGCATCCCTAGTTGGTGTGGCCCCAGTTGTGACAGTAGTCACATTGGTAAACAAGACATTGGCAAGATGCATGACTAGGGGCAGCGACATGGCAGTGGAAACAAGAGTACTCAGCACAATCTTCATGATAGTGGCCATTACAGTGACACTGAAAACAAGTTGTGGTTGTGGATACTGGGGGAGTATGGTGAGGTTCCACCCAGGGAAGGATATGGGTGGGAGAAGAGAGGGCACAACTGCCGTTAGGAAGAGTAATTTTGAACAGAGGGAGAAGAAAGACAGGATTTGAGGGATGGAGGGGGAATGGGAAGAGTAAGAGTAAGATGAGGGGAGTGGAGGAGAAATTGGTCAACTCATTCTAGGTAAGAGTCATGTTGGTTCTGTGGTAAAGATAAGAAGATACGATGGAAAGTTGGGTAGATAATAGTGGGTGGGAGAGATTCAATGAAATGGGAAAAACCATGGAGGTGAAGGATAGTCAAAATATGCATGGGGAGGGCTTCCAGAGTGAAGCGAAAAGGGATTTCATTGGTTTCAGAGGACTGAAGATGTTGAGCAGAAGAGACATTGTGGAAAAGGTGAATGAGCTCATGGGTAATAACATTATCCCAGTAAAGCAGGTTGTCCTCAAAAGCGAAAAGAATGTGAGGGGTGTCGATGGCAGTGGTGTATAGGAGGTGGGCGGTGTGAGTTGAAAGGAACATCGAATAGATGTTCTGAGAATGGAGGAGAGAGTTTGGAATAGATTGCGATGAAGGGACGACAGCGGAGGAGAGAAAAGACATAGTGGATGAAAAGGTAGCTTTCGTTTGCGAGATACTCATGAAGAGACCATCAAGCAAAAGGAAGTCTACCTTATCAGAGGTGGTGATGCCATTTATAAGAAATAAAAATAGAAGTGGAGTGTCAGAGGTTTGATTTGGGTTCCCAGGTATTCTCCACTGCAGAGTACCCTTTCCAGGAGGTTAGATACAGTTACTTGGTTTTTAGACCCTTGTGGGAGAGGATGGCTTCTACTTCATACTCTTCTTCATTATCTATAACATCAGGTGGAGGTTTGGAAAAGGAAGGTCTGTAAGCTTCAGTGGAGTGATAAGAAGATAAGAGGGAGGTGTGGAAAATGTCGTGTATCTTCCAGGTACCCGGAAGTCAGAGTTGATAAGTGAGGGGGGATAGAATGCGGACAATTTCGAAGGGGCCCAGTCTTTTGGGTGTGAGTTTCCAAGAGGGGTAATGGAGACAGAGATGAGTTGCTTCAAGCCAGACCTTATCTTCTACCTTCCAAGGTGAAAATTATTGGGTGGATCTGGATGACATGATCTTCCTGGCAGACTCATGGGCAGCAAGGGCTTCTTTACAAGATTTGTTGAGGGAGGATAATCTATTCTCCAAAGCAGGAAGGAAGGTTTTGCCAAGAGAAGGATAAGACCTGGGTTCATAGCCGTAAAGTGGGGAAAATGGAGATTTCTTGGTGGAGCTATGGGGGGCAGAGTTATGATGGAACTTGGCAGATGATAAGGATTGTGCCCAGGATGAGGGATTATTGCCACAGAAGATACAAAGGTACATTTCGAGTTCTTGGTTGGTTTGCTTGGTTTGCCCATCAGTCTGAGGGTGGTAGGCAGTAGACAGTTGTACATTGTATTTCAAGAGTTGGGTGAGTTCCCTGGCAAAGGTGGAGGCAAATTAGGGGCCATGATCAGAGATGAGGATATCATAAAGACCAAAACATTTGAAAACGTTATCAAAAAATACTTGAGCAATGCCAGTGGTGTTGATGGTTTTGAAACAAGGAGTGAGAATTACCCCCTTTGTAATACTGTGGTCTACTATGACCATGATAGAATTATGGCCTGCAGATGGAGGGAGATTGATGATAAAATCAACAAAAAGTTGTTTAAACGGCAGGGAGTGCAAAAAAGGGATGGGAACTAGGGGAGGAACGGTGGAATGGGTATTAACTTTACTCTGTTGACAGATAGCACAACCATCGATGAAGTTTTTGACAAAAGAGGCCAGGCCAGGCCACCAGTAGTTACATTCGAGGATAGATTTTGTATGAAAAATGCCCATATGACCCAAGAGGTGGGAAGAATGGATAGTGTGGAGTAAGGCAGATTGAGAGGAAGGAGGAATGAACATTTGACCTTTGAAATAAAGATGGCCATTGTTGAAGGTCCAATCAGACAGAGTTGCTCGAGAGAACAGAGGGGAACCTTCTTTAAGCACAAAGAGTACACAAAGAACAAAGGGATCAGAGGATGTAGAGAGGGAAATAGATTTAGCTAGGGTAAAATCAAGGGCATTGATGACTATGGGATTGGAGATGATGGAAGAATTTTGATTATTGAGGGAGGTATCTAGGAGGTCTTTTCAAGATAGGGCATTGGCAGGTCCCATTTGCAAACCTGGGGTGACGACCCATTTAATATTAAAAAGAGAGCCCAATGAGCTTGATGACAAGATAATTTGCAAGGGTCCTTGATATACGAGAGGTTCTTGTGGTCAGTGATAATCAAAAGAGAAAATGGGGTCCCTAGGAGGTAGTGCTTCCATTCCGTAAGGGTGAGGATCATGGCAAGGAGTTTCCTGTTGTAAATGTCATAGTTTTGTTCAGTGAGGGAAAAGGTCTTTGAGAAATACAAGCAGGGGTGAAGATTACCATTGGAGTCTCTCTGCATAAGGACAGCATCAGCGGCAACCAGGGAGGCATCAGTCATAATGGAGAAAGGACAGGAGGTGTCAGGAATGGATAAAACAGGGGTGGAGGAGAAGACAAGGTGGAGAGTATCAAAGGTGCATTGTTGGAGGGGGGTCCAGATCCAGGATTGGTCCTTCTTTGTGAGGAAAGTGAGGGGAGTAATGATGTTGGAGTAGTTGGGAATGAATTTACAATAGAAGTTTGCAAACCCTAGAAAAGAACAAACTCCCTTGACTGACAAGGGAGGTTTCCACTCAGCAATGGCAGACAGCTTGGTAGGGTCCATATGAATGAGTCCATTACTGATGATTATTCCTAGGTATTCCATGGTGGGGGTGTTGAAGGAGCATTTAGAAATTTTAACTGAAAGGCCTGCTTCACAACGTCTTTGAAGAACACATTGAGTTCGTTTGTGGTGAAGTGTCAGCATTCCCTTGGTGTGGATACCGAGATTATCCATATAGATCTTTAGCCAAAGTTCGGTGATCATGTTGGCAAAGATGTGGTTCATGAAAGCTTGGAAAGTGGTGGGGGTATTGCAACCAAAGAACATAATGGTGGGTTCAAATAAACCAAGGAGAGTGATGAAGGCAGCTTTCCATTGGTCGGCTTCCATGATGCAGATATTGTTATAGCCCCAGCAGATATCAAGCTTGGTAAAATAATTAGATTCTTTCATATCATCGATGAGTTCTGAGATGAGTGGCAGGGGGTAGTTGTTTCATATGGTGTGACTATTAAGATATTGATAATCTTGACAAGGGCAAAGGGATCATCCTTCTTAGGAACAAAAAAGAATGGGGATGCTTGGGGGGATTTCGAGGGGACAATTCGACCAGTTTTCAAGTGTTCTTCAACAAAAGCTTTACAAGTTTCCTTTTCAGCTGGGTTGAGCAGATATACCTTGGCAACTTTGGGCATGAAATAGTCCTTTAGGTCTATGGTATGGTTGAAAGATCAGTGGGGCAGAATTTAAGTGTGGGTCGATTCAGAAAAGACGTTGATGAAGTCAGAACAAAAGGTTGGGATGGATACATCCTTGGGTTTCTCAGCCTGAGCAAGTTCCATGGAGATGGTGATCTTTCCAATGTTCTCTTTGAGGGGAGGATACTCATGAAGAGACCTCTCAACCCTCGGGGAGAAATCGATAGAAAAGGTCTTCCAATTGATAGTGGAATTCCATTTCTGGAGCCAGGGCATTCCTAGTATAATCTGAGGGCAGGCCAGTCAAACAACCATGAATTTTATCATATCAAAGAATGTTCCAGAAGTGAACAAAATAGTGGCAGTCCATTGGATGGTTCCCTTGGTGTTTGGCATTCCATCCACATTGTAAGCAATAATCAGATTGGAGATGGGGGAAAATTTGAATGGTCCAAGAGCTAAAAGACAAGGATTGATGAAATTTCCAGTTGCTCCAGAGTCAACAAGAGTGGTGGTGTCAACGGTTTTTCTAGACCCATGCAACGAAACAGGTAGACGCATAGTTCTATTGCTTCATGGTGCTACAAGTACATGGTTCAGGTTGAGGAAAGGAGATGTCGATGTGGCTTCCCTTCTCAAAAATCCCATTTTCTTTTAATTCCAGTGGAGATTTCTGTGGTAAAGACTTCTGCAAGTTCTTCAGTAGGCTCTTCATAACAAGTTTGAAGAATGGAGTAGATTTCGTTGTTGGTTTTGCCAGAGGTTTTCAAGAAGTTGACATATTCATCAAGTTTAGAACAAGTGGGTTCTTTCTTGGGGACCAGGGGTGGGGTAATTTCAGCATTTCAAAGGTTCTGTGAATGGACTGATGAGGGGGAAGGGTGAGGGGTGGTTCGAATAGAGGAGATTTGGCAGTTGCTGGCATTATGCCCCTTCTTTCTATATCTGAAACAAAGTCTGTCTCAAATGCACTTAGCACGTTCATTCAAAGTGAGTTTAGATAAAGTGACACTGTCAACGTCCATGGCATTGGAGTCTTTCTGAGGTCGAAATGAGGAGGAGGGTTGAGGTTGACCACTACAAAGGAATTGGATTCTCATTTTCTGGGCATGGAAGGTCTTGGCTTGTTCGATCCAAGCATTGATAGTGACAGGGATGGGGGACATAGACAAAATCATGGTAGCGATCTTCTGATCGACTCCTAAGGAAAATTGGTCAATGAGGGTGATGTTGTTGGTAATTCCAGCTTTGCTAGCCAGATTCTGAAAATTGGTGATATACTGTTGGAAACCATCATCAAAGGTTTCATCTGGATGTTTGATAGACTTCTGAACAAGCCTGGAGAGATCCAAATGGGCAGTGGCTTTGGTGTCAAAGGGGTAGAAGGTAGATTTGAAGTTGGCAGTGAATTTATTGAAGGTCTTCTTGGAGGAGGCAATGGTGGAATCAGCGAGTTTGTTGTACCACATTCTGGCAAAAGAAGCTCCATGACCTTCACTCATCTTGTTCAAGGTGGTGGTGACTCTCCCTTCATCAAAAGAGTACAAAGAGGAATTCAGGGCAAAATAAGCTCTCATGGCTTTGATCCATTGGAAGGCGTCCAAGGATTTTCTAGAGAAGTCGGCAGGGAGAGCTGCCTTAAGTTCGGTCTTGGAGGACATATTGACTGGTGGTACTGGGATAGCAGGGGTGGTGGGTGGTGGAATGATGGATGCAGGGGTGACTGGGGGTAAAACCGAGGGTCTGTGGTTACTAGGGGGAACAGCTGGTTGAGCGGAGGTTCTAGGGTTGCTAGGGGGTGTTGGTGTGATTGGAACAACTGGGTTACTTGGACAAGGGTTCAAGGGGATGCTAGTGATAGATTGAGGGGGTGAGTTGACTTTGATGTCACTGCCCTCAGATTCTGACTCAGGGATACTAAAGGCCTTGTGAAAACTCATAGTGATGATGAGGTAGGTCCTACACCTAGAAAGGTGGGACCAAAGAGATTCTTGATCTTTTGTTACACAAAGCATATACCAATGTCTGCTTACTTGACAATGTTCTCAGGTGATACTCACAGGGAGACTAACATCTGAGGAGTTGACTTTCAAGAGACAATGAAGAGGATGAGGAATTGAGCAGAAGCTTGACTGAGGATAGTTCTAAGGAACTCAAAAGATTGAGACTAGATGTTACACTTGTATTGCACAGATCAAGAATGAAGAATACAAGATAGTGTGATGATATTTATATGACCAAGGATTGTGCATGGACCAAGAAGAATAGAACTGAATGGAAGAATGAGGAACATGATGGAAGGTTAAGGAATACTAGCTGACATAACAGAGACAGTGGTGGAGAGATAAGTCCAATCAAAGGCAAAGAAGAGAAATGGAGTTATAACTCAAGACGAGGATGAAACCTTCTAAAGAGTAAGTTGTCCCTCTCCAAGAGTGACATGGAAAATGATAGAGGAAAAGAATAATACAGTGAAGAGGAAGCAAAATCATAACACTAAAAACCACCTCAAAGATATTGATGAGGGAGTAAAAAACATCAGATTTTCTTTGTATACAACAAGCTATTGGTTTGTATTTGGTATGATCTTGATCACTTGGTTGTAATACCCCTATACATGCTGGATTGGAATCCACATAGGGCTTCTCCATTGATGTATATGCTCAAATCCTCCTGCAAAACCTTGTCTGGGTGTCCAAATCAGCCCATCTTGACCTTCTTGTGCTCATGAAGCATGCCTCCACCCCTCTGCACAATCACTGTTAGCAGAATGGGTGGCCATCCAACCTATACTCCCCTCAAGAAGTGTCAGTCTATGGCACAACCTGAACACATACATCACTTAAATGCTGGTAAAGAAAACATACCACATTTTGACACATCAGTACATGATCCACTGGCACTCCTTCCTTGGAACCCATCCAAACATGCAAAAATCCTGGAGGAGTGCTTAACAAACATGAATCAAGACCTGTCCAGCACATGACACATGCTAGAACATGTCACACAGCACCTTGCATGGGTGGACAAAAGAGCAATGTGTATGGAGGCAAAGGCTCAAGACTGGGTGAGGCAGCTCCACAATGAAGGAAAGAAGTTGAAGAGGGAGAAATTGGCAGAAGACAAGGCAAATTCAATCATTTCTGGACTGCAAATGGATGCACGAGCATGGACAGCATATGCAAATACCCATGCACAACTCACTGGTGTCAAGAGGCAGCTATGAGAGCAGGCAGCTGAATCACAAGCTATGGAATCACAAAGTCAAGATGAAGCCTCACAGCTACATGACAAACTGCATACCTGTCATGCCAAGGTATGTGCACTTGAGATGTGCTGTAGATGTTGCAAGAGCCAAACTCTAAAGCTAACCCTCAAGGGCAAGACGTTCCCAGAGGCAGATGACAAGTAGTAGATGAGTGACAAATAGGATGGTGAGAACACTCAAGTCAAAGACTGAGTGCATAAGGGAAAAGGCAGTGCTCAGGCAGAGGCCAAATACACTTAGAGTATAGAGGAGGATGATAGCCAGATCCTTAATTCAGACTCAAGCATAAAGCCAAATGTCGTGAACAAGTGGATAAGACTGATGAATCCAGTTGACTAACTATGGTTTATATACATCAGGTCTGCACAGTCAAAGCCAGCCCTAAAATGGACAAAAATGGAAAGATAAGACGTGGCCAAGTTGTGGCCGCAGCTTGCACAGTATGCACAGTCAACTGACATGGTAGCCACATACGTCCAGTAGAAAGTAGAAAGGGGACATGCACTTCATATGTGCACGTGCGCTAAGTCATGTGTAAAAGAAGTCTGAAGGTATCAGTGTCATAAAAGGAAAGGAAAAGGAAAGAAAATGATAAGCAGTAATGTCCTAGACGCTCGAACTATAGTAGTACAGGTGAGCATACATCTTCAAGGACGTGTGTAGTAGAGATGAGGAAGAAAGAGCATATGAATCATAACAGTAGACACCAAGCAGAACACAATCTAAAACATATCCTTGCCAAGAAAGCACAAAACAAGGGGCTTACTTGAAGATTATTCCAGAGGAATGCCTACTCAATACAGGCAAGAGCATTAGCAAGATTCCTCATACAAGCTGGGTGCTCTCAACTGTCTGTTGGTCGTGTTGTCCACAAGATATCAATATTGATGGAAATCTCATCCAGTCAGGTCATGAGCAGTCACACAGTTGCTAGAGTGATCACAGAGGGTGGAGTTGCTACTCACATTCAGCTTGGGTATTAATTGTCCTAGAGCAAAGGTGGGTGATGTGACTACTGTTATGGTGAAAATACAAAGATGCTATGCTGGCAGGTATCACTATCAGTGGTGATGGTACCACACATTGAAAGATAACCTACAAGTCTCAGATGCTTGGCTTGACATTTCCACAGGCTTCTGATCCAAATGGGGATATATCGAAGACCATACATTGCACCCACATCCTTTCAGTCTCATTTGCTGTTGATCACACAAGTGAAACCCAGCTAAATGACTGGCAGAAGAAGTTGGACACATTAACAGCTATCTTTAATGCCAGTCCTCTTGCCCATCGTCATAACATCTTGTTGGATATTAATGAATTCCTTAAAAAACTCAAAGGAATGCATTCTAACCATGCAAACAATCAAAAGAAGACATTCTGTCTGTGGCAAGACTGAAAACTACATGTTATCACCACATTGTATGGGTTTGAGTGCATTGCATACATGCACAAGAACTCACCTGATCATCTGAACATCCTTATTCTTTTTGGAACTGCTCACATGATAGAATCAATCAGTGGAGACACTAAATGGGAGAGGCTGGATACAACAGCTCATCAGCCACACCTTAGTAGAATGATGGAGGATATGGCCCTCATGCTAGGAGCAGAGGTGCTTTCATCATTGCCAGACAAAGAAAGACATGCAGTCAAACTATTTTTCTGGGCTGGTTGCTTGATGCATAAAGAGTTAAACTCAGTAAAAGGCAGTAATGTGTCAATGATGGCATGGTGGGGGAAGAATGGTGTTCCTGCCCCTATCTTACTAGCCAATAAGGACAACAATGCCATGCTGAAGCTCACTGAGATCATTGATGGCTCTGATGCCATTGTCAAGCATGCCCTGGAAATGTCCTCAAATGGTGATGTCAAAGCTGCCAGCCTTGCAGGTGCACTCTTCAATTACAAAGATAATAAAAAGGGCCAGCAAGACATGCATCTCCTTTTTTTCTAGGACATCAAGGGCAAAGCACTCCTCCAATTCCCTGATACAAGCAATACATGTTGCCATTCCCACTGTGACACTGCCACCAAGCTAATTAAACACCTTCCTCAGTATCTTTGCTTTCTCAAGTTCATCTGGTTCGATAAGGAACATTCACAGCTTAATCATATGAAGGAGAGTTTCCAATCTGCACTGCTTGATCCACCAACACTCACCAAGCTTGCCATTCTCACAATCTACAGTCAAACAGTTACAAAGCCATATATGCACTGTGTTCAGGCTCCAGGCACAAACACCCTCAACATTCTGACACTTGGCCCTCTCCATGAAGAGCTTAAAGCTCATCTCTGGTTGATCATCAACAATCCAAGTGCCATCTTGAGCCATATTACTGATGCTCATGTCACTGCAATGTTTGGTGGGAAACCCTAGGATGATCCTGTTGCAGTTAATGCAGTACTTGTGATGTAGAAGGGCAGCTTCCACACTTTTTAGAAGTGATTGTTGCATTTTTTACAGGCACCCTTGCTACCTGGCAGAAGTTCACTGCTGAGTTCAAGTCTGGTGGCCTTATTGCCACATCAACAGAGGCCAAGTGTGAGCTGGCATTTATGCCCACTACCAATGACAAGAATGAAGGCATGCTTGGCATCTGGTGCCATCATATGAGAACTAAGCCAAGCCTTGCAGTTAGCCAATTTTCTGATCAGGTTGCATTTTCTCACAATGACACACAGAGATTCATGGACAATATGTTCATGGATAAAGACAATGCTCACCTTGGAAAGGTTACATGGCAGGTGGATATGAGTGGAGTTGAGCAGCTGTGATGAGAGGAGCTGATCCAACATGCAAAAGATGTTGCAGAATGAGGGAAAGAGAAGGTGGAAAGGAAACTGCAAAAATGGGCAGAAAAGAATGAGTGTTTTGTGAGAATGTTGATCATCACCAACCAGTTGGCACTGCAAGCCATGTTCAACAAGGATCTTGAAGACCAGCTTGAACTGCATCATTGATTAGGTATTGATGCAACCATTCCTCTAAGGTCTTGCCTGGAAACAAAATCCTCTCATCAAGATGCTCTAATTGCTGCTATTGAACAGTATGAGGCACATGGAGGGACTTCAGGAGCTTCACCAGGGATCCCAGTGATACACACAGACAAGCCTGTAATCTCAAGATGTAACATCAACAATTCTGATGATGATGATTGTGTTTATTGAGTAACCTATTTCTTGATGCTTTCAAGCTTTGAGTTTGCTACACATTACAAAGTGGCTTAATTAACTTTAAAATGCTCTATTATTGTATACAACATATCTACTTGATATGCTTATACTTTTTCACCACTATCTCTAGTATAGATTTCACATAACTCATGTTGTAGTGAGGTTGTGCCATGTTTTTGGGCATGTTAGGAGTTTGTTGATTATATAAGTGTCACACTTTGTTGACCATGTTTGCACAGGACCACAAGATGCAGCTAAAACAAACAAGGACTGGGCTAACAACAAATCGCCACTTCCAAGTACACAAAGTTCACACCAGGAGGCATGCAATATTAAAGTATCAGACACTAACTGTGGAAACCTCACAGGGGCGCACCCCCCCATGACCATAACAAAATTTCCATGTTTGGGTCAATTTGTTATGGCTCGATTTGTCATTGACCCCTGTTCACTGCTGTGCCCAAAAAAGACTTAGCAAACATGCAACATTCATATTCATCCACACTGAACAGACATGCTATAGGACTAAAAGTACATACAAACAAGTGTTGGTTACAATAGGAAGGCATGTGCAGCAAGTGCACAAACAGCAGGAATGACAGAACATGAAATGAGTGACTTCACAAAATGCCTACACACAAGAATATTTAGAAAAACCTCCCGAGGCCAATGTGCTAAGTGTCTTGGATCCAGATGCCTTCCTCTTCTGGCTGGTAGCCACCTCTGACTCCCCATTGTTCTCCTTCTCAATGATCAGGGTAAATTGGGGATGTTGGGGGATACCAGCCTTTTTCTCTTCCATCAGTGTCATATATAAGAGATCAAAGAGTTGGTGGGGTAGAGGATGCCCAATCACTTTTCCAGGATGAGCATATTCTGGATGGAAGAAATTCAGGTGCTGTTCCATGTTATAACACCAGATTGTGTCCCAAAACACCATGTCATGGCCATGATGAACACATAAGACACACATGACAGGGATATTGTGGCAAGGTCTGGCACTTGATCCTCACTCTGCAAAGCCATACTTGAAAGAGACTTGATAGGCACAACATGTGTCAATTACCTTTGTATGCCTCATTGTCTTCAGCTTGATAGAGCAATTTGGGTGCCCAGAACATCCACAAAAGCCACAGGGGAACATGTCTTCCACAACAAAATATAATCCTGCTTCTGGTACTCCACACAATGCATGCAGAATGTGCATCCCCATGTGAGAGCACAAGTCAGAAGTTGACTGGCAACAGAGGGGACAGATGGCTTCACTGTTCCCATTGCTAGCAAACAGTGCAGCTCTTGCATTCTTGCAAGAAAAGGCATGAGTTGAACCTGAGAACATAGTCAGCATAGATAAATTCAAACAAAAATGTAGCAACTACCATCTGACAGACAGTATGGGTGTTATGCAAAGCGTACCAATAATCCAATCTTACTAGTCTTGACTCAAGGTGATACTCACGAAGAGACCGACGTCTTGAGAGAGGACGTTCAAAGAGGAAAGACTAGAGACTAAGGTAGGAGTTCGGGGTAGAACTCGACTGAGGACGAAGACGAGGGTTCGAGATTAAACTTTGACGAGAACGAAGACGAGGTTTAGACTGGAGACTTATCCAAGGATTACTTGGAGAACTAGAGATGAGACTAGATTACGCTTGTATTGCGTAGATCGAGAATGAATTACATACACGGGACGACATACTATTTATAGGGAGAAGAGATCACGCACGGACCAAGGGAAAGAACACGATGGAACGAGAGAGAAACAAGAAGAATAATGAAGAAGGGCAAAGAACACTGATTAGTCACAGACTAACAAGAGATAACGAAGAAGGATGACAAATGAGGATAAACCCAAAGTTATCATAGAAAGTCCCACACCAGGAACGATAAGGACGATGATAGAGAAAGAAGAGAATACAATGAAATGGGGAGAAAATTGTAACACTAACTAGAGTAACTGAGAAGATTGTGATTTTTGGTTGCTGTTGGTCTCTGTTGTTGTGGTGGTCACCATCTCCTTGTGCCAGTCACAATACTGCCACACCATTCTTGAGCAAACTGGCATGTCTGCTTGCAAACCAAGATCAACTCTGATGGCACATAACCTTCAGCTCACCACATCTGATCCTGTCAATGACTGCACTATCCTGGAAATGAACATTGATGGAAAAGTGTCTTATCTCACAGTCATCAGATCAATATATCTCATGCT
>JBBPQO010000310.1:0-12354 GCA_038092535.1 Xerocomus subilludens | reverse complement strand
CTCAGTCAGAGCCAAAAAAGGGGGTACTTCCTCAATGAATTGACTCTCAAGCCTTGCATGGAACTCAGACATCTGAGTTTGAATAGACCTTCACCTCTAACCCTCCATATGTCAACTCAAGCACACATCCAAAAGGTATGTAACCAGTGACCTATGCTATTGCATATACATGCTTCAGCCATGCATGGTGCATTCACTGACGAAGGGGATTGCACAGATGCTCCAGCCCATATTTGCTGAAAGGGTAAGAATGTACCCTCAGGTGTGCTCATGACAAGCAAGGTAAATGCACACTTTTCATCCTTTGTGACATTGTTGACTTGGTGTGATCCATGATCCACAAATGCTGTACCATTGCTTGGGAGGATGTAGGATCTGATTTGATCAAATCTGACAATAAGCTGAAGTTTCACAAAGAATTAGCCACAATGTATCATAGTGTCCTAGATGTGCATACCTTTGGCAGCATACTGTGCCACTTCATAACATAGACCAGTCAAAATGCCTCCATGCCTTCATCCTTTGCATCTGCAGTGAGCTTTGTGGCTGTGCATGTTTCTTTGCAAGGTGACCAGTTGAGTATGCTGTCGAAAACAGAGCACACAAATTTCTATTGCTTTATATTAGTACATTCAGCACAAGATAAGTAAATGTATGTACCAGCATGATTGATCTAGCTATAATGACATTAATCAGTAACCCAGATGTGCATAACCCCTTGAGCTTTGTGATAATCTTATCTTTGATATGTGGGTAATGGGCAAGGATGCCATGTTATGCTTGACCTGGATAAGGACAAGCACAGCCCTTGGAGGTTGAGTGTTGAGACTTGAAAGCTAGACTGGCAATGACTCACCCACAGCTTTGCTAACTAGACTTCCTCAAGGGAATTCCTTAAAGTAGACAAAAGATGTCTCTTGAAGGAATTCTCTCAAGAATGGATGAGTGAGTCAAAAGGGATTCCTTATGACAAACAAGGGAAGCATGATGTGATTCGAGTACTTGAATACAAGGTGATCAAGGGAGATCAATTTAAAGAGATGGAACAAGAAACAACAAAGCAGATATAGTATACAAGAATGTTCAGGGCAGGTTCAGAGAACCTTAGTATAGTAATTGAATACTCAAGATGAAAGTAAGCATGATGACAAATATATGAGAGAGACAGGAAATTGGATAAACCTGATTACTAGCAAGTGGAGGATTAGTAACACACTAGATGAGGATGTGTAATCAGGTGAGCCAGAAGAACAAGAATGTAAGAAGAAAGAATGAGCCAATCGTAACATTACCCCCCCACTAAATTCCAAGACACTGATGAGGGATAACAACTAAATGTGTTTCAAAATTCTCCATAAGAAGTCCCAGGGAAACCAGTCATATTGGCTTTGCCCTCTTCAGTCCATGTGAGATCTTCTTCAACCTCGATGTCTGGATAAGAAGTGCTAGAACGACGACAGGACATTGGGAAGAACGACGTTCAAATGGACGATTATATGGGTGACCATGGTTATGAGGAGGAGGAAAAGGACATGAGGTAGGAGAAGGAAGAGGATGACAAAGAGTACAAGTCACAGGAGGAGGGGTGAGAGGTAAAATTGGTTGGTTAGGATGATGGCAAGGGCATTGGGCATGGGTATGACCAGGACTGGACTCTCAACAAATAGGATATTCATAAAAGGGACAATCAACCCTCTGATGGCCAACTCTTCAATATTTGAAGCAGGTGTTACGAAACTGGGGGTGACTGGAAGGAAGAGGGATATCGTACAGCTCCCCATTTATGGTCCCTAAGGTCTATACCTTGTAATATTCCTCAGCCTGGGAAAGTGCAAAAGTCTCTTCAGGGGAGAGCAGAGATGAAGAAGGAGAAACGTGTGGAGAAGAAGGTGGGAAAAGTATGATAGTTCACTGTACCTCTCAGAGGTATCAATTCAAGTTGACTAAAAAGTAGGACATTCCTAGTTGGTATAAAGCAGCATCCAAATTTCCCTGAATCTCAGATTAAATTCAACGTACAAAATAAAGATGGCATCCAAAGCTAGGTTCTAAAGTGGCTAAAGCAACCATGTTTCCAAGGCTTTCATTCTGAAGATATGCTCAATATAAGGCCCAAAGGGGAAATCCCATATTCAGGTGACTTCTGATTGAAATGGCCATACTAGGGTCTCATAGATTAGTGTGCATGGTTCCTAAAATAGTAGCATTGGGGAAGTCATCTTGAAGGGTATGAGCATATGAGGGAGAGTCAACAGAGAAAGATATGAAAGGTCCTCTGGAAGGAGAGATTGCTGGGGAAACATGGGAGTTGGAGATTTTGATTGAGGCAGGAAAGAAGAGGATGATCTCTCAACTTCAGGGACAGGAGAGGAAGGAGGTGAAGGATCAGGAGTGGGAACAGCAGGGGTGGAGGTAAGTTCAATGGCCATTGATAATGGACGAAGAAAAAGAAGATAAAAGACAAAACTAAAGAGAGAAGACAGAGGGGTGAAGGTTTTTTAATTCTGATAAGGTGGACTTTGCATTTGTCAAGTCCTGTTCAAGAACCCAGGAATCTTCTTCTGCAGCATATCCTTTTCACCTAATCAGGAACATCCGAGCCAAAGGGGCTCCATAATGACAAATAATATATTCTATTTCAAATTCTTCTTCCCTTGCAATGAGGTCAGGAGGTGGCACCAGGAAGTTCTTACTGTGAACTTTATTTTCACAATAAGGCGACAAGAGAGAAGTGTGGAAAACAGTGTGGATTTTCCATGCCTTAGGCAGCCAGAGTTGATACAGGATGGGAGATAAGACCTTAATGATAGAAAAGGTGCCTTCTCTCTTAGGTGCAAATTTGGCTTAGCAATTGATCAACAGTGATTCTTTGCCTCAAGCTAGACCTTATTTTCCTTAACAAATGGAGAGAAGGACCAGGAATTACGGGAGGTCATGACTTGACAAGTGAGTTCATGGAAAGTAAGAGCTTCATCTCTAGCAGCAGTAAGAACTTTTAATCAATCATCAACAGCAGGGAAAGAGGAGAATGGAAGGATGGAAGGAAGAGCATGGGGTTTATAACCCATCATGAGGAAGAACAGAGATTTTCCAGGGATGGAGTGAGGATGATGATTGTGCATAAATTCTGCACAAGAGATCTTTTCTGCCCAAAAACCTGGGTTGGCACCACAGCAGATTTGAAGATAGGTTTTGATTTCTTGGTTGACCTGTTCCATTTCCCCATCAAATTGTGGATGATAAGCAGTGGACAGGGATAGGTTGTAGTTTAAGAGTTTTTCAAGTTCTTTGGTAAAGGAAGACACAAATTGAGGACCATGATCAGAGATGATCTTATTGTACAAACCAAAGCAAAGATATACTTTATGAAAGAAAAGAGTGGCAATACCCTGAGTGGTCATAGTTTTCTTGATAGGACAGAGAATCACCCCCTTTATAAGCCCATGGTCAACCATGACCAATAGAGAATCAAAGGAAGTATTGATAGAGGGAGGAAGATTGGTAATAAGATCACAAGAAATCTGTTGGAAGGGACAGGTAGCAGTGGACTGAATTGGGGCAAGAGGAGGACAAAGTGGGTGGGTATTGGCCTTATTCTGCTGCCAGATGGTGCAACCCTCAACATAATGATGAACATATTGAGCTAGGCTGGGCCACCAGAAATCAGTGGCAACAAGCTGACAGGTTTTAAGATAACTGGGGTGACCACCATGAAGTTCATGATCATGACATTGGGAAATGATAGAACATTACAGGGATTCATTGGGAGGAACATAAACACACCTCTTATGGGTAAGAACACCATCAGTGAACTGCCAATCACAAAGCTGGGAATGAAAGGCAACAGGGATATCAGGTTGGGTAGTAGTTTGAAGATGTTCAAGAACCAGTGGATCTCCAAGAGAGGCAGAGGAAATATGATCATGGAGTTGGGTATTGATGAGATTTACAAAGAGGAAATCAGGAAGAAGAGTGACTGTGATATTATCTTTATCATCAGGATAAAGATCAGGATGACAAGAAAGTGCATCAGGACCACTAAGGAGTTTCCCAGCAACATGGACAATTTTAAGGTCATAGTCGGCAAGGTCAAGAAGCCAATGGGCTTGTCATCAGCTTAGGTTCTGGGCTTGATGGAAGTAAGTCAAGTTTTTGTGATCCATAAAAACCTGGATAGGAACTGGAAACCATGAAGATAATGATGCCAAGTCCTCAAAGCATGGATAATGGTGAAAAGTTCCTGATCATAAATGTCATAATTTCATTTGGCAGGACTAAAGGTTTGAGAGAGATAAGAGCAGAGAAGCCAATTGCCATTGATGTCTGTTTGCATCAGAATAGCACCAGAAGCATATTTGGAAGCGTCGGTAGCTATAGTGAAAGGTCAAGAGAGGTTGGGAAGACAAAGGATGGGTTTAGAGAAAAATAACCTCTTCAGGGAATCAAAGGATGATTGACAAGCAGGGGTCCACTTCCATGCATGGGATTTCTTAGTGAGGTCTAGAAAAGGGCATGCAACAGTGTTGTAATCTGGGATGAAATGACGATAGAAATTGGGAAATCCTAAAAAAGAACAAACATTGAAAAGCTTCCCTGGGGTGGGCCAGTTAGTGATCCCTTCAAGCTTTACTGGGTCCATAGCAAGTTGACCTTGCTTGACAATCATTCCAAGATATTTGACTTTGGAAACATTGAATTGACACTTTTCCAACTTTAGGTGAAGGTCCAGTTTTTCCATTTGTTGGGGAATTTGATGAGTATGTTTGATGTGAGTCGTTTCATCTGGGAAGAAAACCAAGAGATCATCCATGTAAATGACCAACCACCCTTCAGAGATTATATCCCGAAAGGAATCATGAAATGTTGGAAGGTAGCAGGGGAGTTACAGAGACCAAAGAACATGACAGTTTGTTTGAAGAGTCCTTTATGCATAATGAAGGCAGCTTTCCATTGGTGTCCATCCTTGATTCAAATGTTGTTGTACCCCCATCAAACATCCATCTTGGTACAATGCTTGGCATTTTTCATCTTGTTGATAAGATCACTGATCAATGGGAGGGGATAAGCATCATAAATAGTGTGCTTGTTCAAATATTGGTAGTCTTGACATGGACAAAGTTTGCCATCCTTCTTCTTTACAAAGAAAAAGAGAAACACTTGCAGGGAATTAGAAGGACAGATCTTCCCAGAAGCTAGGTTTTCCTATAGGAATTCGGTGGTGGTTTTTTGTTCATCAGGGGTAAGGGAATATAGCTCTCCAATCTTTAGGGCAAATGAGTCATCAAGGTTGATCTCATGGTCATAAAAATGGGATGGTGGTATATGATCTGTAGCTTCTTTTGAAAACACAGAGGAGAAATCAGAATATTTGGAGGGAAGGGTTGGTTCTGGCTTTGCAGCTTCAGTTGCCTTAGCCAGTTCAGTAGACAGCATAAGCTTTCTAACAACTGGAGAGTTAGGGAGGAAACACTTGTAATCTCCTTGAATCATTCGAAAGGCCAGACTGTTCTCTCAGGCTGCCATGATGTACTTTTCCTCAGTTCTTGCTCCCATATAGTCATAAAGCTTTTCATCAATGGTAGTGTAGGTATTGACATGCTGAACTTTCTTTCTTGGATAAGGAATTTTCGGATAGTGAGAATCATGTTGTTGGGTATCGCAGGCATGGGCAAAATAAAGTTCCTTTGACTGATCAAGAGATTCTGAGAGGGATAGGGTTTGTCAAACCCAATCAATAGTCAGATTAGTGGTCCGAAGCCAGGGCAATCCCAAGATGATGTTTTGCTTTCTGCAAGACATGACATGGAGGATGTTCTTCTGAGCAATCCCTTCAATATTGGTAAAGAGGGTACAAGTGTAACAGATTTCTTCATTTCTGTTTGACAATTGGTCCACATTTTGAACTTTAATTGGAACCTCAAGCTTGGTAGTTGGAAGGCCGTGCTTCTTTACAAACTGCCAATCAATGCAGGAGATATCTGCACCACTATTGATGAGAGTGTGGGTGTTGATAACTTGGAGAGTGTGTGATGGTGTGATCAATTGAATTGGAATTCTCATTGCTTTGGGAGAAGTGGATACAATTATATGGGCACACATTACAGGAGAAGTGTTGTAAATCGTACGTTTTCTCATCCTCTTTCCAACTACACTTGCTCTCAAAAGCAAGTGCTCACATGTACTATTATATGTTCAAGCAATAGAACATTATATCTTCTCCTTTCTCTTTATTTTCCTACTACACTGATGTCCTCAGACTTCTCTTTTATGTGATGCAGCGCACGTGCGTGTGCATATATTGTATGTGTTCTCTTCCCTTTCTTGTTAGAGCACGACATAGTGACATGGCAGCTTTGCTGCATGTACTGCAGCCACATCTGTACTTTTCATTTATAATGACTTTAGGGCTGCCTCTGACTGCACAGTCCCTGTGTATATAAGCTGTAGTTAGACTGCTTCAGCAGTCTTATCCACTTGTTCATCACATTCAGCTTAGGCTTGAGCATGATCTAAGGATTCGAACTTGTCTTCTTAATCTCAAAGCACATTCAACTACATGCTTGAGCATCATCATCTCTGCTTTATCATTACACTACTTCTAGTCATTCAACATTGTCTTACCCTTGAGGTTTGGCATCAGAGTTTGGCTCACGCAACAAGAAGAAGGAGAGCTTTGTGTCAAACAAAGCTCTCCTTTAAAAACAACCCTGGTTGTTGAGGAAAAAAGAGATGTAAGCAAATCCAGTAGGTTTATCATCATTATCATCAATTTCTTGGAGGGCAGGGAGGTCATTCTCCTTTTTGACTCACTGGACTTTGGATGGCTTTGAAGATGTGGTGGGAAGGTTGGGCATGTGCTACTGAAATGTCCTCCTTTCCAACAATGGAAACAAAGACCCTCTGCCATCCACCTCTTTTGCTCTTCAGTAGTTAGCTTGGAAAT
Source organism: Xerocomus subilludens (assembly GCA_038092535.1). Lineage (NCBI taxonomy): Eukaryota > Fungi > Basidiomycota > Agaricomycetes > Boletales > Boletaceae > Xerocomus > Xerocomus subilludens. The sequence continues at coordinate 5,411 of JBBPQO010000310.1, read as the reverse complement.
ATGAATGGAATTCACATTCATTGCATTGGGATCTTTGGACCTTCCTGTTGAAGGTATATAGAGTCAAGGGGAAGAGGTTGTATTCTTCTTAGAAGGTGAATGGAGAAGTCATTTGCTTTGAATGGTTCCATTGTGACTGGAAGTTCTTTGCTTTGATGTACCACTTTCCAATAGTAATGGAAACAGTGTCCATGGAGTAGACTCACTTCATAAGAGCAGGGTTTAACCCTTCGGAGAAGAGACGAATTAGAACAGTTTGATCAATGATCTCACATTGGTGGGCAGCAAGTTTGAACTGATTGATATATTCAAGGACATCCATTCCATGCTGAGTGAGAAATTGGAGGGTGGCAAGGGCTTTATTTTTAAGATCAGTGGCCAAAAAGGTTTTCTTCAACTCCTTAATAAAGGCATCATAGATTTCATAGGTTTGATTGGTAATAGCTTGGTCAATAAAAGAAGTTGCCCATCCAAGAGCAGCTCCCTTCTTCATATAAGAAAGTGCAAAGGTGATCTTTCTCTCATCAGTGTTGTAGATATGATTGTTGATAGAAAGATACTGTCTGATGGACATGAATCATCCTTAGAAAGAATCTTCTGATCTATTGAACTCCTTGGGGGTGCCAAGGTTAAGTTCTTTGATAAGGGTAGAGGTAGACATAGAAATGGATGAGGAAGTGGAAGTAGGGGAAGGCAATGAAGATGATGGAGATAAAGGAAATTGAAGAGTTGGTGGATGGGGTGGATGAGGTGGTAGAGGTGGTAGATGAGGTTTCTTTGGTGGATGAGGGGTCCCTTGGTAAGGGTTGACCTGGAGATGAAGATGAAGAAGACAAGGTGATAACAAGAAGGGTCTACAATGAAGGGAGCTCTTACAAGATTAACTTGATTTTTTGTTACACTTGACCTGGATAAGGATAAACACAGCCCTTGGAGGTCAAGTGTTGAGACTTGAAAGCTAGGCTGGTGATGACTCACCCATGGCTTTGCTAACTAGACTTGCTCAAGGGGATTCCTTAAGGTGGACAAAAGATGTCTCTTGGAGGAATTCTCTCAAGAGTGGATGAGTGAGTCAAAGGGGATTCCTTATGACGAACAAGGAAAGCATGATGTGATTCGAGTACTTGAATACAAGGTGATCAAGGGAGATCAAGTTAAAGAGACAAAACAAGAAACAACAAAGTAGATATAGTATACAAGAATGTTCAGGGCAGGTTCAGAGAATCTTTGTATAGTAATTGAATACTCAAGGCGAAAGTAAGCATGATGACAAATATATGAGGAAAGATGGGAAATTGGATAAACCTGATTACTAGCAAGTGGAGGATTAGTAACATGCTAGATGAGGATGTGTAATCATGTGAGCAAGAAGAACAAGAATGTAAGAAGAAAGAATGAGCCAATCATAACATGCCACATTGTCCTAAGCCCACAAGCATGTGTCCATTCTGAATGTTGAGGAGCATCACTTCTGACCACTGCTGGTTGGTCTTGTCAATCCATTTGGAAATGATTCTCTTATTCAGATGGGAAAATAGCTTTAGATGGTCCTTTTTGAGTGCATTGGCCATTGTCTGAGGTGACCAGTGGTAAGTTCTTGTGGCACAGTCAATGTGTACCCAGAGAAGCAGGTGGTACCAGTTTGTATATGTGTGGCACTCTTGCTGGGTACCTCCACATTTCCCACACTGCTGTACTTTCCACCCTTTGTGATCCAAATGTGAAATTGCAACCACATCAATCTCACTAGAATTGACAGGCAGGTCCTGCAACACCTACATCATAGTTAGATTGTAATTTACTTCCAGTAAAATCACTCACTTTATTGATAGATCAAGCACAATCCTGGACATCACTGGCAGTCTGAATGTGCTGGCATTCATACTAGCATTGCTGTTATTTGGCCACAAGTTCACATTGACAGGCCTTTCTGTCTTCTTTCCTTTTTTTTTCTGCATGTGCAACATGCTGCCACAAGTCTTTGTCCAACTGCACCAATCACTTCCACTGTGACATTTTCTCTTCATCTGTTTCAAGCCATTTCCACTTCAAATCATGGAATGTGAGCTGTCATGAAGGCACCAAGGTGTCACCACCACTTGGAGTCTAAATGGACTTTTCAGATTTCAACAACTTGGCCTTCAAGTTCTTATCTGTGGACTTCAAGTCTATCTCCTTTCCTCTCAGCTCTAATGGACCAGTACCAGCATGCAATGAGGTGCATGCCTGCTTGTAATTTCCACACAGCTGACTCTTGCTTTCAATAACAATTAGCTTTCACCTACAACATGAAACATGAAATTGGTGAGTGCATTATCCCAATTAATGAACAACATACTTACTTACTGGGCACTGTAGTGCCCTGGAGTTCTGCTGCAGTAATCAGCCACTCAAGCCACACTTCATGAAGAAAAGTGTGGTCACTTTTTGGAATTGATTTTATAGCAATCTTCCTCATCTTACTGTCTTTTACAGGCAACCTTGCCACATGGGAAAATATTACAAAAAACACCCTATCTCAGCCCCACTGTATCTTCTCAATGATGCATCAGAACTGAAAGAAAAAGCTACCATTCGACACCAACAGGCTGTCTGAATCTATTCCAAGTTGACTGATTGAGAAATAATCAAATTCCAAAATTACAATTTCTGAGGCTGGGTGATATCTTCCAATGCATTGCCCAATGGCCTCCTTGGACACAAACTCCCAATTGGATGGGTGGTTTGAAATACAGAAGGTTCATTGATCAAGTAGCAGGTAGTAGTCAGTCAACATTTGTCCCTATGAGTAGTTATGTGTGAAACACAGTTGTGACAATGAGATAGTACATTTATTTTGAGCTCAGAGCTCACTGAAGAGCCTCATAAACATCTGCCTCTATCTGAGCCTCAAGCTTGAGATCATCTGGCATCCTGGAGGTAGTCTTCAGTGCCTCCTGTAGGTTGGCATCAATAGCCTTGACAAATGGGTCAGTCAATTAGAAACATCAGCATTCCAAGAAAGATCACTGGCATACCTCAAGTGAGAAAGATTTAAGTCGGGCACCTGCAATTACATTGTTGATTGTCAAATGGTTACCAGGGCAAACATTTGTGAAACCACCAGACACTGTATAGTTCAGTTAAGTGATCCAGATACTGATGGGCATTACCATAACGACACACCAAACCATTTTTTTGAGATATTTCCTGATTCAATTACTTCCAGAACACCAGGATAGAGGGGTTTGATCGAAGGGATGTGGTTTGGAAGGATACCCATATCACCAGGAAGCCGCTGAAATGTTTGTTTACTTGGATGATATCATCAGAAGTAAAAATGGCCTGGAAAGAACAGTCTGAAATCTAAGTCTGAACTAGCTAAGACCAACATGGTGAGAAGGACAAGTGTGAGCTTGATTTTATCCGTGATGGAGTCAGCATAGGTGTGCTGATTAGATCCAAGTACAGAGGGTGTGCGTTTGGTGGCAGATAGAAGTATACATGATGGTGCAGACATCTTCTGTCAACTTGAAGTGTACTGCTATAGGGTAGTTCGTTTATGTGTGCATGTACAAGTTATTCAGAGTCTGTCCACAAGCGATTATCACATCATCAGCATTGGAACCATGAGGCCAATTGGTAAGTATATAAATTTGTGCTGCAGTCTGAACGTTGGACCAGAGCCATTCACTCATGGCCTCAAGGAAATGCTCGAATACGTAGGTGCCAGGGAGCAATGCTCAGTCAACAGCAGGAGGTAAGTTATTTTATTTCTAAGTTGACTACTAATCTATACATCTGACAGGTTAGAAAACAAAGGCCTGCACCAGCTGTGCATCTCACAAGCTCAAATGTGAGATGACAGCTGGTGCCATTGCATGCTATGGATGTCAAGAGAGTGGGATTGATTGCATGCCCAATGAAAGTAAAGGCTGTGTTCACACTGCTCGCAGCAATAGTGCTCCACGGGCTTCTTCTAACTTGGGTGTCAGCAACTGACAGCATTCAAAGGTAAGCATGACATTCACTCTATATGACATCTATCTCAACTAATTTGTACTACTAGCATACTACTAGTAAGCAGCAGCCAGTGCCTAGGTCACAGCCTGTGGACTTGAACACCAAGGCTGCTGCCCATTATGAAATGGACCTGGATGTTGTTATTGAGGATGCTGATGTTGACTTTATGTCAGATTATGAGGATCCAATGCTTATGAAGCATACCAAAGCCCTCATCAGTATGCTCTACATCACAGATGAAGTCGGCACACAGACAGGTAACGGAATGGACTTCAACTCTCAAGAGAAAGAGGAAGTGGAGGTGTTTGATCTTGACAATGTTAGCAGGTCTGAGAATGAAGACACAGATGATGACAGCACACCATTGGCAGGTCATTGGCAGAATCCTAAATCTGCAACCCAACCCACGAAGCCAAAGGCTCAGCCCAGACCTGCTAAATCATTGAAAAGAAAACCATCTACAACTCATGACCATAATACTTCTGGTATGTTACTGCTTCTATACACTGTTTACATCTCACAAGACACCATCTAGCATTTGATATTGATTGTGCAGTTCTCCAACAGGATGGAACACATTCTACGTTCTGGATTCCATCAAGTATCTCCCTTGATGATCTGCAAAATCTCATTGCTGAAAAATTGCAATGGTTTCCTGCAAACATGTGCCTTTGCTATCATTTAGACTCAGATAAGGCAACAACTGGTGCAATCTCAATCCAAACAACTTGCGAATTTGATATTTTCAAGGACTGCATGTGGGATTTTCTTGTACCCAAGGTTCTTTCCAACAGAAGGAAATCAACACATGGAATAAAGAAGGTTTTGGTTTACTTCGAGGATGGAAGTATGGACCAACAGAGCTCTAATCCCATCAATAATAAGGTGCGCACTTCATTATCCACTGATATGTAACTAATTTTTTATTCTATAGTGTGCAGCAGCTGTGCAGCAAGCCTCATGGGCAAGGAAACCCAAACCCTGGGTGGAAACACTGAGATGGATGCAAAGTTGAAGGATCTTGTTGATCAACTTCAGCAATGCTGGAAGTGTGCTATGCATACGAAGGGAACTGATGCTTACTGTTACTCTCCAAGTGGAGGTGATATCCAAATTTGCTTCCCACTCAGTCACAGTAGTCTGAGATTCTGGGCCCTTGAAATCATATGTTTATCATTTATTTGGATATACATGCTAACAATATAGCAATCTAGGTCAAAGGCAAAATGACAATTGATGACAAATGTGCCATGCTTCAGATTCATGAGCCATGGTCATATTCATGGTTGACGATTCAATCTGCCAGTGAGCATGGAGCACCACCTCACATGGGACATCCTGGGGTGCCTCCATATGCTTACCCTCCAGTCTACATCTTTACAGGAGATCAAGGAACTTCTGGTGCTAGT
>JBBPQO010000309.1:0-12358 GCA_038092535.1 Xerocomus subilludens | reverse complement strand
GGTAGGAACAAACATAGCCCTTGATAGTCGAATGGTTGAGACTTGGGAGCTAGGCCAGTGATGACTCACCCACAGCACTGCTGACTGGACTTCCTCAAGGGGGTTCCTCAAGGTGAACAAAGAACTTCTCTTGGAAGAATTCCCTCAAAGTAGACCAAGCTAAAGAAAGAAAACAAGAAAGAAAAAAAAAAATAGTACATAGAGACATTCAGGGCAGGTTTGAAGAATACTGATATGGTAGTTCAACAACCAAAAGAAAGGTAAGCATGATAATGAACATATGAAAGAAATGGAGGGTTGGATAAATCTGATCACTGGCAAATGAGGATTGGTAACACACTGGATAAGGATGTGTAATCAGGTTGACAAAAAAGAGAAGAACATGGGAAAAGAGTAGTCCAATCATAACATTACCCCCCCACTTCAGCCCAAGACACTGATGAGGGGTAACAAACAAAAACTTGCTTCAAAAATCACCATAGGAGGCTCTGGGAGAAGCAGTCATGTTGGCCTCACCTTCTTTGTCCCCAGTGGGATCTTCTTTGATATTTCAAGATCTGGGTAAAGGGGTTCTGGAACAATGATGGAGGCAGTGGGAAGGACAATGTTCAAGTGCATGATTGTATAGATGACCATTATGAGGAGAAGGGACAGAATGGGGTGTACGAGAAGAGAGAGGGTGATGAATGGTACAGGTCACAGAAGGAGGCATAAGAGGGATGATTCCTTGATGAGGATGACAATGAGGACACCTAGCCTAAGTATGACCAGGTCTGAGTTTCTGACAGATCAGGCATTCATAGAAGGTGCAATCAATCCTTTGATAACTGACCCTCTGACATTCAAAACAGGCATATGAAATTGAGGATGACTGGGAGTAAGAAAATAATTGTATGGTTCTCCATTAATGGTCCCTTGGGTCTGTACCTCATGATGCAATTTGGCACAAAATGAAGGTGGTGGTTTCTTCAAGAGGTAGTGGGGAGGAGAAAGCAGAGATGTTTGGAGGAGAAGAAGGTGGGGACAAAATGATAGTCTGGTGAAGCTCCCAGAAGTACCTGTCCAGGTCAACTAAAAATTCTGACATCCCCAATTGATATAAAGCTGCATTGAGGTTACCCTGGATCTTGGAGTAGACTTGATGCACAAAGTAAAGGCAATGTCTGAAACTGGGTTTGGAAGCAGCTAGTGTGACCATATTTCCAAGACTCTCATTTTGAAGATATGCCTGATATATCCAAGTGACCACCAATCAGAAGGGCCAAGTTGGAATCTTGTAGATGTGCGTGCATGGTTTCTAAGATGGTGGTATTGGGAATGTCATTCCAAAGGATATGAGCATATACAGGAATATCAACTGAGAAGGGGGAGAATGGACCTCCAGGAGGAGAGGTCAGCAACAGAGTGTGGGAGACAGGGATTTTCAATGGAGCAGGGAAGTAAGATCAAGGGGAAGATGACCTTTTGACCTTGGGGACAGGAGAGGAAGGGATAGAGGGGTCAGGGGTTACAACAATGAAAGTAGAAGTAAGTTTGATGGCCATTGGTAAGAAGACAAAGAAAGGAAGATGGAAGATGAAACTAAAGAGAGAAAATAGAAGGGTGCAGGTTTTTATAGTCCATTAAGATGGACTTTGCATTTCAAGTTCCATTCTGGGACCCAAGAATCTTCCTCTGCAGTATATCCCTTCCATCAGACCAGGAACATCTGGGCTGATGGAGTACCTCAATGACAAATAATATGTTTTATTTCAAATTCTTCTTTTCGTGTGATAAGTTCTGAAGGTGGTGCAGGGAAGTTCTTTCCATGAACATTGTTTTCACAATAAGGCTATAAGAGAGAGGCATGGAAAACAGGGTGGATCTTTCATGCCTTAGGTAGATGGAGTTGATAAGTGATAGGAGACAGAACCTTGATCACAGAAAAGGGTCATTCTTTTTTTGGTGCAAATTTGGGGTTAACAATGAATTGGTGGAGGCTTTTTGCCTCAAGCCACACCTTATCTCCTTTGGTAAATGGGGAGAAAGATCAGGAATCACAAGAAGCCATGACTTGGTGAGCTAGCTCATGGGAGGCAAGAGTTTCATCCCTAGCAGCAATAAGAGCTTTTATTCAATCATCAACAGCAGGGAGGGAGGAAGATGGGAGAACTAAAGGAAGGGCATGGGGTTTGTAGTCCATCATGAGGAAGAATGGAGATTTTCCAGTAATGGGAGGGGGATGGTGATTATGAGTGAATTCTGCATGAGAGATCTTCTCCACCCAAGAGCCTGGATTAGCACCACAAAAGATTCAATGGTAAGTTTCAACCTCTTGGTTGATGTGTTTGATTTCTTCATCAGACTATGGATGATAGGCAGTGGAGAGAGATAAATCATAGTTTAGGAGTGTTCCAAGTTCCTTAGTGAAGAAGGATGTGAATTGAGGACTGCGATCGGAGATGATTTTGTCATAAAGACCAAAATGGAGGTATACTTTGTGGAAAAAGAGGATGGCAATTCCCTGAGTGGTGATAGTCTTTTTAGTAGGGCAGAGGATAATTCCCTTCATGAGCCCATGGTTGACCATGACCAATAAAGAATTGAAGGAAGTGTCAGTGGAGGGGAGAAGGTCAGTAATAAGATCACAGGAGATCTGTTGAAAAGGATGGGTAGTGATGGAATGAATAGGGGTAAGAGGAGGGCAAGTGGGATGGGTGTTTGCCTTATTCTGTTGACAGATGGCACAACCGTTGACATATTGATGAATATATTGAGTGAGACTGGGCCACCAGAAATCTGCAGCAACAAGTTGGCAAGTTTTAATATAACAGGAGGGGCCACCATGAAGTTCATGGTCATGACAATGAGAAATGATAGATTATTGTAGGGACTTGTTGTAAGGGACATAAACACACCCCTTATAGGTAAGGATGCCATTGGTAAACTGCCAGTCACAAGGTCGAGAATGAAAAGTAGAAGGAATATCTGATTGGATAGTAGTCTGAAGTTGTTCAAGGACCAATGGGTCTCCAATAGAAGCAGAGGAGATACAATTATAGAGTTGAGTATCAATAAAATTCACAAAAAGAGAATAGGGAAGAAGAACACCTTCTGTGTTGTTTTTATCTTCAGAATGAAGGTCTGGATGACAAGAAAGGGCATCTGGACCACCCAGGAGTTTTCCAGCAATGTAAATAATTTTGAGATCAGAATTTGCAAGATTGAGAAGCCAATGGGCTTGTTGATGGTTCAAGTTTTGAGCCTGACGAAAGTAGGTCAAGTTCTTGTGATCCATAAAAACTTGGACCAGAAATTGGAAACCATGGAGGTAATGACACCAAGTTTTCAACACAAGAATAACCACAAGGAGCTTGCAATTATAGATGTTGTAATTCTGTTTGGTGGGACTGAATGCTTGAGAAAGATAGGAGTAGGAGAGCCAGTCCCCATTAATGTCTGTTTGCATTGAAATGGCATCAGACACATATTTGGAAGCATCAGTAGTGATGGTGAAAGATCTGGAAAGATCTGGAAGGTGAAGAATAGGTTTGAAAAGGAATAACCTCTTTAAGGAATCAAATGAAGATTGGCAGGTGGGGGTCCACTCCCATGCATGGGATTTCTTTGTAAGATCAAGAAGTGGGCAGGCAATGGTGTAGTAATCTAGGATGAAATGATAATAGAAATTGGAAAATCCTAAAAAGGAATGGACATCAAAGAGCTTTTCTGGGGTAGGCCAATTGGCGATTCCTTCAAGCTTGACTGGATCCATTACTAGTTGTCCTTGTTTGACAATCATTCCAAGATATTTGACTTCAGGGATGTTGAATCAACACTTTTCCAACTTCAAATAAAGATCTAATGCCTCCATTTGTTGAAGAACCCATCATGTTTGACATGGGTTTTCTCATCTGGAGAGAAAACATGGAGATTGTCCATATAAATGACTAGCCATCCTTCTGAGATCATGTCCCAAAAGGAATCATTTATAAAATGTTGAAAAGTAGCCAGAGAATTGCAAAGGCCAAAGAACATAATAGTTGGCTCAAAGAGTCCTCTGTGCATAATAAAGGTGGCTTTCCATTGGTGTTCATCCTTGATTCAAACATTGTTATATCCCCAATGAGCATCTATCTTGGTAAAGTGCTTGGCATCCTTCATTTTGTCAATAAGATCACTGATCAATGGAAGAGGGTAGGCATCACAAATGATATGCTCATTCAAGTACCAATAGTGTTGACATGGATAAAGCTTGCCATCCTTCTTCTTTACCAAGAGAAAGGGGGATGCTTGTGGGGAGTTGGAGGGATGGATCTTCCCAAAGGTCAGATTCTCCTCTAAAAAGTCATTGGTGGCTTTTTGTTCATTGGGAGTGAGGGATTACAACTTTCCAATCTTTGGGGTGAAGGAGTTGCCAAGATTTATTTTGTGATCATAAGGATGGGATGGTGGTACATGGTCTATGGCTTCTTTTGAAAATATGAAAGAGAAGTTGGAGTATATGGAAGAAAGGGTAGGTTTTGGCTTTACAGCCTCTGTCACCATAGTGAGTTCAGTGGACAATATAAGTTTCCTCACAACTGGTGAATTGGAGAGGAAACATTTTCAGTCCCATCAGATCATTCAAAATGCCAGTCTGTTCTCTCAGGCTGCTGTGAGGTATTTTTCCTCAGTTCTCACTCCAATATAGTCATAAGGTTTCTTGTTGACAGTGGCATCAGTATTGACATATCAAACTTTCTTCCTTGAATATGAGAATTTTGGGTAGTGGAAGTCATGTCATTTAACATCAGAGGCATGGGCAGTATAAAGTTCTTTCAATTCATTGAGGGACTCAGAAATGGAAAAGGTTTGTTGGGCACAGTCAATGGTTGGATTGGTAATTCAAAGCCATGGTAACCCCAGAATGATGTTCTGTTTCCCACAAGACATAATGTGGAGGAGGTTCTCCTGGGCTATCCCTTTGATGTTGGTAAAAAGAGTACTGGTGTAACGGATTTTTCCATTCTTGTTCAATGATTGGTCCACATTTTGAATTTTGATCAGAACATCAAGTTTCATAGTTGGGAGATTGTGTTTTCTAACAAACTGCCAGTTGATGCAAGAGATGTCTGCACTGCTGTCAATGAGAGCATGGATATCAACAACTTGGAGAGTGTGTGAGGGAGTAATTAATTGAATCAGGATTCTCATTGCCTTAGGAGAAGTGGATACAATCACAGGGGCACACATTACAGAGGAAGAAGGAGGACTGTGTGTCAAACAAAGCCCTCCTTTTAAAAACCCTGGTTATCAAGAGAAAAGGAGATGTGTGCTATTCCAGTGTGTTCATCATCATTATCATCAATCTCTTGGAGAGCATGGAGGTCATCCTCCTTTTTGATGCATTGAACTTTGAAAGGTTTTGACAACAAGGGGGTTGGATGATTGAGGAAGGTAGGACATTGGTTACTCAAATGTCCTCCCTTTTGACACCTGAAACAAAAATTATTTGCAATACATTGCTTTCATTCTTCAGGGGTAAGTGTGGAGATTTGGATGGAATCTACATCCATAGCATTGGGATCCTTAGACCTTCCAGCCTGAGATATATACAATCAGGGGGAGGAGGTCATGTTTTTCTTAGCGAGTACATGATGTAAAGTGATCTGCTTTGATATACCACTCTTTGATGGTAGCAGAGATGGTATCCATTGAGGAGATCTGTTTCATGAGAGAAGGATTCAATTCTTTAGAGAAAAGGCAAATCAAGACTGTTTGGTCAGTGATCCCACTTTGATGAGCAATGAATTTGAATTGGTGGCAAGGGTTTTACCCTTGAGGTTAGTGGTCAAAAAGATTTTCTTCAACTCTTTGACAAAGGTGTCATAAGTTCCATAGGTTGACTTTGCAAGAGCATTGTCAATATAAGGAGTAGCCCATCCAAGGGCAGTTCCTTTCTTCATGTATGAGAGTGTGAAAATGATCTTCCTCTCATCAGTGTTATAGATATGGGTGTTGATAGAGAGATACAATCTGATGGATGTGAACCATCCTTAGAAGGAATCTTCTGACCCATCAATATCTTCAGGAGTACCAAGGTTAAGTTCCTTAGCAACAGTGGAGGTAGAAATTGAAACAGATAAGGTGGTGGAAGTGGGAGATGAGGATGAAGAAGAGGATGGAAATGGAGGAGTAGGTGGACAAGGTGGACAAGGTGGAAGAACTGGAGGATGAGGTTTTCTTGGTGGACAAGGGATCCCCTGGTAAGGGTTGGCACAGGAAGATGAGGACAAGGAAGCCAAGGTGGTGTCAAAGAGGGTCTACAACAAAGGTAGCCTTAACAAGATTAATTTGATCTTTTGTTATGCTTGGTCCGAGGTAGGAACAAACATAGCCCTTGATAGTCAAATGGTTGAGACTTGGGAGCTAGGCCATTGATGATTCACCCACAGCTTTGCTGCTGGACTTCCTCAAGGGGGTTCCTCAAGGTGAACAAAGAAGATCTCTTGGGAGAATTTCCTCAAAGTAGATGAGTGAGTTGAAGGGGATTCCTTACAATGATTGAGAGAAACATGATAGAATTTGAGTACAAGAGTACAAGGTGATCAAGAAAGATCAAGTTAAAGAAAGAAAGCAAAAAAACAAAAAACATATATAGTACATAGAGACATTCAGGGCAGGTTTGAAGAATACCAATATGGTAGTTCAACAACCAAGAGAAAGGTAAGCATGATGATGAACATATGAAAGAAATGGAGGGTTGGATAAACCTGATTACTGGCAAATGAGGGATTGGTAACACACCGGATAAGGATGTGTAATCAGGTTGATGAAAAAGAGAACATGAGAATAGAGTAGTCCAATCATAACAGTGGTGCTGTGAATTGTTGTTGTGTACTATGTGAGGATAATCAGTCATGAAGGTCATGTTGCTTTAATTTGCTGTTGTCAGAATGATAGATGCCAACTTTGAGTGATGTTTCATGTTCATGCACTTTTTCCCAGGTGAGCAGAGCTGTATATGCACTGGATTTTGCAGCAAGTGGTATGGTTCAAACAAATGAGGAATAAATGTCTAATGTTCATCAACTGTTTGTGCCCTAGTGCTGAAACATGCATGGAGAAGTCCATGATGTTGATGTGCACAATACCCAGCTTTCTATCTGCTTGTTTACCCTCTCTAGACTTTGGCATGCTGGAGTGGGTCTGTTTGCCAACAATGCAATGGGTACATGTGCTAGGAGATAGGGTGAGGTCAATGTGCATACATTCTGCATGACCTGATTTGGCTAAATCATATATGGCATGATAGTTTGCATGCCCCAAGCAGCTGTGCCAGGTGTGCAGTGAGGGCATGCACTATGCAAGTAGAGTGTGTTCAGCTGACAGTTGGCCACCACTGAGGGCATAGAGATGATGGGAGCTGAGGTCACCTGAGAGAATCTGAGTGCCATTTTGAGCTGTGATCCAACAGCCAGAGGTATCAAAATCAATGGAGCATCTTTTCTAAGAGCAGAGTGTGGAGACTGATACAAGGTGTATGGTTGCAAAAGAGATGAAAAGGACATTGTGTAGTGTGATGTGCATACCCTTTGTGATCACAATTTTGACTATACTGATGCCCACTGCAGATACTGAGGAGCCACCCATGCCACTAATGGACCTGGGCATAATTGGTTTGAGGGTGTAAAAGTTGGACTTGGAATTGCTGAGGTGGATAGATGTACTACTGTCAAGGTACAACATAGTGATTGTGGGATTGATAGCAGCGGCTGCATGCTGTTGTGGTGCATTGTACTATATGTCAGTCCAGCAAAATCCATGGGTTGGAAGTGTACACACCAGTCAACTGAGGTGATGGGGGTGATGATTGAGAACAAGGCCTCATATTCCACAGTATCTGCAGCTGTCTTCACATATGAATGCAGGGGTGACGGTATCTGAGGCTAGTCCCACAAACTCTGAGATGGTAGGCACATTGTGGTGGGAGTGAGACAGTTGGCCGTTGCAATGAAAATGGCTTTCCTAGTGTTGGCATCCAGAATGTATGTGTGGCCAGAGGTGCTATAGTGGAGGTTCCCAGCATTGGATATTTTGGTTGGTCCCCTGGTGGCAGGGTTGGTCCCTTTCAGCTTTGACACTTTCACTGCATGCTTCTCTGCAAGTATCACATCACATTCACTGGCTCAGCTACCCCCAGGATGCCAGCATTGTTCATGAGGATGTCTGGTGCCTCTGCAGTTTGTGCAACATGTGTCATGCCCCATTTGTGAGCAGACATCACACTTCCAGTTGGCTTTCTGGTGCAGTTTAGTGGCTGTGGTAGTGGCAGCAAAAGTGAAACTGCCAGTTTGGCATGGTTTCTTGTCATTGATAAGTTATTGTTTCATATTGAGGCATCTAATGGTGTAGTTCGATATGTAGGGGTCCATGATGGAACTTGCATTGATGCAATTGGCTATGTGGTTGTAAATGTTTGGGAATTCTGCTGAGAGTGCATTCATGAGGAAGATAAGCAGGAAAGTGTCCTATTGGAGGATGCTGATGGCATATATGTGGTCTATGATGTCACGGAGTCCTGTAGCCATTGTTGTCAATCATTCAGACCATTTGAACTGTACTCTGAGCACATCCTGTATAAGTAGGATTTGGATGACTGGACTGAGTTTCTTGTGTCTGGTGCATAGAATATTCCAGGAATCCTTTGCATTGGATGTGTAGAAGGAGGCATTCTTTGTGCATACAGCATGTCTTCATGGCTGTGATAACACAGAGATTGTTGATATCCCAGGTCAGACCAGATTCAGCAGAGTCTGTGGGGCAAGGGATGGTGCCAAGAATGTAGCCACTGCACAAGTTCAATAGGAATAAATTCATCATTCATTCTGACCAAGTTGGCCAGTTGTGCTTTCCCATATCAAGCTGTTCTATCTTGTCAAGGTTGGCATTGCTGAGTTTCAGTGTTTTGATAGCATTTATGATGACAGGTATGGCTGGTGCTGTGGGCACAGGGTCATTGGCCTCTGGGATAGCTGGGAGTACAACATTGGAGTTTTTACCCATCTGGAAGTTTCTGGGGTTGGATCTGGTGGATGGAGTCATGGAAAAAGGGAAGAGGGCTTAGGGTATGGCTATTTATTAAGGTGATGCAATACATGTGGGAGGGTTTCCTTTGCCCAAAAGGAGTTTTGTCTTTGCTTGCTATGGCAAGAATATGTCCCAGTGGTGTGATTGATCATGCAGGGTCCTATCATAGAGTGTGTTTTTTAGTTCAGAATCACATGGAGCTCATAACCTGTAAGAACTACAACATGTGTGAGTCTCTCAACACCCTTATAGAATAGGATGATTAATATATGTACCTATGACATGCATGAGTTTGTAATGTAATGACTATATGAGTGTGTGTCTATGCAAAGTGAACGTGGTGGGAACATACCTCTTAACACCATTATAGAATAGGATGAGAGGCATCTCAGCATTGGGAATGCTTAAGTAGAATGTTTGAATATCAAATGGTGTAGTTGGAGCTATGTCATGCTATATGCTCCAACATGCACTACAGTGAATTTTGCTTGGGTCATGTTATACAAGTCCATTAGAAAGTTTTTGAAGTGCCCAATCCTTTATTTAGTGGAGAAGCATGATGGTACCCAATGAGTATGATTCCAGTATGACAAGAGAGAAGACAGGGGTGTTACATTGCACTGGATTTGTGCTCCACTTCTAATTCCTCAGTGATGGCGACTGAGGATTTGAATTGGAGTATGTCATTTTTTTCACACAGCATCCACACTGTGCATGACAGCCCATGACAACATTGTGCATTTCATATGGATTTTGACAACCATATTGATTTGCTCAGATGGCTTCAAAACATCAGATTTTAGAGATGTTGTTGAGTGATCTTGTAGCTAAAAGTGTAAGATATAAGCTACTCCAGGTCTGAGTAGAGTAAAATATGTTGTTGAGTAGTTATTCATGAAATGGTTGAAATTGTGCATTTGGTGTCACATGATAGTAGTATTTATGAAGGTCTGAGAATACTATAGTCAGAACCCTTGTTAGACTGTATAAAGGAGTTTTGTTATATAACCTTGCTTGCAAGGTCTTTTGTCATGTCAGAATTCAAAGCCCCTGTTACTTTTAGACAATAGGAGCAAATAGCAACATAAGGAAATTAGTGAACCAGTTTTGTCCACTTATGGCAAGAACTGCTGCTTTAGTCTGTGAACTGATTTGTGCCAGTTTATACTCTATCAACATCCTCTATTTTTGAATCTTGCATCTTTTATTTTATTCGGATCTCAACAACCTTGCCATCTGCCTGCCACATCAGTCCTGTTTGCTGGCTTTCACTTTTGCCCATGTTGTGCTGTTTTTGACATCTAATTGCTTCAACCAATCATCTTCCAATAGCAGATGTTCTTCATGACCTTTTATGAACTACTTCAAATCAAAATTGCATAGGATGTGTGCATCCTTGACTTCAAGAAAGGGCAACATAAAGGTTAGAGAGACTGAGACCACCCATTGGAGGTGTTGCAATATCTATAATAACTAGGCATTGGCAGGGGTACTGTATACCCATGGGTGTCAATAATAATACCCTGACCCCTACCTGGGAAATACCCACACACTCAACAGAGGGTGCAGGTTTACATGAGGATATGAGAATAACAACCATGGATACACTCTTTGAGGGTATACTCACAGGTTACCTATGTGATTTGAGAAAATCTGAGACCATATACATTCTACTACTGGCTATCTGAGTCAATTGCATCCAATTGATCCTCTAAATTATCCATCTCTCCTATGAGATCTGGCAACTTAGATACTTTCTCAATATATTCTTTCCAAACAAGACCAAGTAGACTCTATGATTCGAGGCAGAGAAGAGCATGGGTGGACTGACTGAATGGAGAGACAACTCTGTGTATGTGGAAGGATTAGTCATCAATGGCTGAATAGGCATTCTACATCAACCGACATCACTATAACATCAGGTTAACAGGCATTTTTTCTAGCATTCACCTCTGCTGCAACTTATCTGGGATCATTAGGTAGTCCATAGCCATTCAGGACAGTTTTGAATAGATATATTGCCATTTGTGCAACCACTTGAGCACATCAGTGACATATTCAACATCAGTACCAAGGTAGTGATCAACCTCTGAACCTAGCTCATTCTTCTTTGGTGGTGCAAGTACATATTACTAGTCAATATTTGTTGCTCTGGATTATGCAAACCATTTTATTTGTTGTTTCATTGTTGTCATTGTCATTTCAGATAGCTGGCAAGCCATCCAGGTCACAGTCTTTGTCTCCAAGCACACTGCTTGCATAGGTATGGTTGAATTTATTGCACACTAGGTTTTCAGCAGTCTGAATCCATTCATCTTCCCAACCAGCATTCTTGAAGTAACCAAGCTTGTGTCAAGGATGGAGCACTATTGTCAGTCATGGAAATATCAGTTGCATAGACATATAGAAATGCCATAACTACTAGAACTTACCAATTGCAATCTGATAGACTTCCAAGCAGTCTGTTAGTTGATAATACTGATTAAGAGTTTTTTTGGCTGTTGTAACTGCTGCTCAAATCAGTAAAGAGTACTTCTTGTCAAATGACATGGTGTTGAGGGTCCTATCAATTAGATCCATTGCAGAAATGATGGTGCCAGGTTAGGCATTGACCAAGAGAAAATGAGTGTCACATCCTTGAGGATCTAGGTGGCACTTTTTGTTAACCCTTGATTGGAAAGGTGGCATGCTTTCCTTGAGGACATTGTGCAGCTGCTCAACAAGCTTCCACTCATGGTTCCTCAGCTCATATTTCTTCAGCCCCAAGTCCTGTTACTGGATAATCATGTCAACTGGCATTTGGTGGTTCAGCACATACTCCAAAAGGTCAGAGGTTGAGTTCCAATGTGTTGCCACATCCTAGGGCATTATCATGGCATTTGCTTCAAGTCCATCAATGTCACCTTCCACAGTGGTAGGGGAATGGTCAATGAATGGACAATCTTGTTTGTCAGGCAGTGAGACGGGTAATGTCACATCCATGATTTTTGCTAAGTCCAACTCCATACCTCCGGTCTTATGTTCCCACTATCTCCGGAGCATTCTTGCTTACAAGACCATTCTGAGTCACCAGACTTGCACATGTTTACTCATCATTTGACTATCTTTGATATCTCATTTGACCATTTGAAATCTTCTGACAGGTGCTGACACCAAGGGGCTATCATCACCACCATGTCTCACCTCCAACATGTAGGGGTTACCAGACATGATCTGGAATTACCAACACTGTTATTCTCATGACAGGTGGGTGCTCCGGACCTCCCCCGGAATTGCCAATACTGTCACTTAGTTCTGTATATAAACT
>JBBPQO010000308.1:0-12368 GCA_038092535.1 Xerocomus subilludens | reverse complement strand
CAAGTGAAAAGATTACATTAGTATACAGTGAGCAACAAAACTGTTCCAATAACTAACCCTAATACAGTGCACAAAGCACACTGCAAGCATATGTGGGAATTTCACTTAGTATCAGTGTGACAAAACAGAGTATACATTTCTGGTTACAAACTGACCCTTGGGTCATGTGATTTGGTCCAGCCATTGTGGTAATATAACCATTTTCAATCACTCATGTCATTGGAACAGTTTTGTTGCTCTTATATTGAAATGTGGAATACATATGTTGCAATGGGATCTTATGTCAGCATTGAGTCATGTGATGTATAAACAGCTCAACATGATGTAAACACAGCCAAACACCATCACTTTTACCATGGGTTTCACCATGAAATCCCTTTCCACTGATCAAATCAACCAAGTTATTGCTTTCTTGGAATTGGGTCAAACAACTCATCAGCTCTCTGCTTCTACTGGGTTCAGTAACTCCACCATCAGTCACATTTGCACTAAACACTGTCCCAACCTTCCCAAAACCTTCCCAAAGCTACTGGTGGTCAGTCATTCATCATTTCACACACTGATATGCAACATGTTATTTGACTTCTTGGTACTGGAAAGGCTGAAAATGCTGTCCAGATTACAAAGACTCTTCAGGATGTCAAGGACCACTCCATCTCTCCCCAGACTGTCTGTCATCACTTGAAGAAAACTGGTATGAAGGCTGTGGTGAAGCAGAAATGCCCTCTTCTTTCTAAGCATCATAGGAGGGAAAGGTTGAATTTTGCTTTGAGCCATCAGAACTGGACTGTGGATGATTGGAAGCATGTAATATGGTCAGATGAGACCAAAATTAATTGCATTGGGTCAGATGGTAGGAAGTGAGCATGAAATAAAGACAAGAGAGGGCCTTAGTAATAGACTTGTGGAAAATACGGTCAAGTTTGGAGGGGGAGGGGCTGCATGACTTGGAATGAAGTTGGAGTGGCTTGCAAGATTAATGGTAAGATGGATGCTAACCTCTATGTACAAATTTTGGAAGATAAACTCCAACAAACCCTGGTGATTATGGACTTATCCCAGAGGACATTATTTTCCAGCAGGATAATGACCTCAAACATACCAGTAGAAAAGCCAAGAAGTGGTTGAAAGAGCATGGACTTGAGGTTATGGTATGGACCACTCAGTTTCCAGACCTTAATCCCATAGAACATCTATGGTTTCTCCTCAAAAGAAGGCTCACAGAATATTCTGAGCCAGTCAAGGGTATATTGGAGCTTTGGGAGAGGATTCAAGAAGAATGGTACAAGATTGAGGTTGGGGAATGTCAGAGATTGATTGAGAGCATGCCTAGAAGGCTAAAGGAGGTCATCAAGGCTAAAGGAGGATACACTTCCTACTGATTTGCAATACCCTTGATATCAGCAACAAATCTGTTCCAATGACATGATGAGTTAAAATGGTTATATTACCACAACAACCGGACCAAACCAAATTACATGACCCAAGGGTCAGTTTGTAGCCAGGAATGTATACTCTGTTTGGTCACACCAATATTAAACAAAATTCCCACATATGCTTGCAGTGCACTTTGTGCACTGTGTCAGACTTAGTTATGGGAACAGTTTTGTTGGTCACTGTATATCATTGGACTGGAGTATTTGAGAAATGGACATGTGCCTGGCAGTAAGTCAGTCTTTCTTGTAACATCCTGGTCATACAATCACAGTTGATTTCATTCATGTAGATGACTAACTTGTATATGGGCTATGGATGTGGTGGATCACATTGGCAGGCCATATCAGGCCATGTTGTTGGGCTTGTTGTTGGGGCATGCAGTAGTGGTGAACTTGAAACTGTGGTATCATGCATCAGGCCTTCAGGTGTGAGCAGCATGACTTAGAGTGGTGTGAGCAGTGTGGAAAATCAACCTGCTACAGAGATTGTGAATCATAATGATGATTGATGAGAGTGATGTATTGCATGAGTAAATGTTCGGAATTGAGGGATTTCTGTGGTGCTGTGCACACCATTTATGCAGGAAAATTGAGAGAAAGTGTTTTTGGATGTAGGGACACCAGTGCAGATGTGTTTCCTGCATGTAAAATCCATTAAGATATCAACTTTTATATTGGCAAAAATCAGGCCACATGCCTTCACACATAGATTTTGAGCAACTTACTTTCTCAGTCAACCAATTTTTTTCATGACCAAACTATGTTTGATCCCAGCATGGAAGTACAAGTACAATAGTACTATATCCTAGGGGACCTACAGCCATCAAGTCTGCTGCAGTGCACTCAGGTGAGAATTTCAATCAGGCTAGCCCATTTGATGGAAAGCCTGTGCTGAATTTTCTTCTTGGCTGCCTGTGGAGCTTGGAACCATATCATCAACTTGTCCAAACAATGGAAATATGAGAGCATTCTGTTACAGATGATGACTTTGAGCATGTTGTTTAAGCCCACAAATTGATTATGTCATGTGGGAAGTAACCCAAAAAGGCAGGTCATGTGACTGTAAAACTGCTCTGGTGAAATGCAATCTACTCTGGAAACATCAGAAACAAACAATGCTTTGAGAATGGGTGCAATAGATCTGATAAAAGCAAAGATGATAGGAAGCAAACTAAAGGCATGATAAATGACTAAAAAGATATGGATACAAGTTGAGCTAGATGGATGCAAAAAGAAAGAATAGGTTTTCTTTTTGTTGTTACATTTTCTCTTTCTTTGCCTTTGTTTACATTTATGCTAGACTCAGTGTTGTACTACTTCTTGTAAGTTCAACCCTTACTCAACTTTCTTTGTCATCATTCCACTATGTTCTTTGATGTTCTTTTTCTTTCTTGAATTTTCTCTGAATGTCTTGAAATCCCACACTGCTTGATCCATGCTCAATTCCTTTCCTTATATAGACCTTGTCTTTATGTCCTGTATTCTTAACCTTGACCTACCTTGTATCCTATGCCTTGTAGTCCCTTTGAATATTATTTCTTCCTTGGAACTCTCTGGGTCTGGCTCAAACTTTGATTGAGGTCTTTGCTCTTTGAATCTTCAACAAGTGAGGACACCCCTTACTTTTCAAGACTCTCCATAGTCTTTTGACCTCATCTCATCCTTGTCCTTCAATCCAACTGAGTCTACTCTTGGCCCTACCCAGGACAAGTGTAACAACAGATCAAGGTTTTCTTTTATGGCTACTACCATCATAAGCCATCACCACATCACACCTTCCTCCTTGAATCCCACCTCCTCAGTGGCCCTCTTGAAGCCCTCCTCCTGTCTCTGATTCCTCTGAACCCTCTGGACCTTCCACTAAGGATGATTGATCAAACTCTGACCTTGAACTTGTGACTCCCTATGAACATGAGACTTCTCAAGCTCTCACACAACAACTTGCCTTTGGTCTCTCTCTATTTCAAGAACCATCACCACTGTCTCCCTTCTTTCAACCCTTTGTTCCATTACCAACTGTTGACATGTCTTCTTCCACAGCCAAACCCACTGAACTTTGTATCACCATCCCCAGAGCATGTGATGGGGCCTATGATCAGGCCATTCACTGGATTAAATCCATCCATTTCTATCTCATTGTCAACTCTACTGTCTACAATTCGAACAATGAGAAAGTCACCTTCGCTCTCTCCTATATGACTGAAGGATCTGCTGCCTCTTGGGCAGATACCTTTCAACTCCAAGCTCTTCAGGGTGCTACTCTCTAGGAACTTTTGATGACTTCATTGCTAAGTTTAAAACATCCTTTGAACACCTTGACACCACTGCTAATGCCATCACCTGGTTATCCACCAAACAGATGATCAAGAAGAAGGACAGTACCTTCTCTCCCACTCTTGCCAAGTATATTCCAGAATTCCAGAATCAAGTCACTACATCCCTGATCATTGATTCCAATATCATCATTGGTTACTTCTCTGCTGGTCTCCCTACCTTCCTTATGTGTCATATCATGTCCATGGACACTGTCCCCACTCTCCCTAGTGAATGGTACACTAAGGCTATCAACTTCCAGACCCAATTGGAGTGTGCAAATGAAATATCCAAATGTAACCAGAAGGCCTCATCTATATACACCACTCCTTCTTCCCTCATCACTTTCCATCCTCCAACTACTCTGCTGCAAAACCTTGTGATCTTGATGCCATGGATGTCAACATCATTCTAGTTGCCAAGTTGACCCCCAATGAAAAAGTATAATGTATTAAGCAAGGACTCTGTTTCCATTATCATCAGGCACACCTCTCCTCCGCCTGTCCCTCATTCCTGTCATCCCCTACTCTATCCATTTTATCATCATCAAAATTTCCTGCTAGAAAGGTGAAGAAAATTGTAAAGGAAAGAGAGGAGATTCTGAACTTGATCAATGTCAACAACAATGACAATGATAAGGAAAAGAGGAAGATCTCTTTCATTTCATGTTTTTAAATGGAGATGATGCCTTGACACCATCATCTCCTTTATCTCTGTAATAGTATCCTCTGCAACAAAGACCATGTGATTCCCCTTGCAAGTTATCATTCCTAATCACACTATGGAGAAAGTAGTTTACACCCATGCCCTTGTAGATTCTGGTGCAGACATCAACTGTATCAATTGGCAATTCATCAAAAAACATCATCTTCCCACCACAAAGCTTAAGAAGCTGCTTCAAGCTCAAAATGCAGATCACTCAGAAAATAGAAATAGTATGATCCACCATTCCTATAACCTCTTTGTCAATGTTGAAGGGATTGCTCATTCTGTTCAATTCCATGTCATGGCCCTTGGGTCTGATAACATCATCCTTGGACTCCCCTGGCATAAGAAGGTTAACCCCATCAATTGATCTACCCAGACATTATCTATTGCCAAATCTACTGATCAATATAAGAACTCCACTCCTCCGATCAGATATCAAATGACACAACCAATTCTATAAGAAACTTGCCCCTCCTCAGTCCAATCCCCCTGTCCAACATGTCCATGTGAACACCATCACTGATAAATGACTCTTTGATTACCTCAACTATGAGTCTGAATCCTGCTATGTGCAGAAAGCAATGGACCTTCAAACTCTCAATCACTGTATTCAATTTGGTTCTTGATTTGCCCCTCTTGGTTCTCCTATTATCCAGAAGCTCACTACCACTATGAAACTTGCTATGGCAGCTGAGCCAGGAAAGCCAAAGAAGACCCTCCCTCCTGAATACTCCGAATCTGCTCTGAATTTTCCAAAGAGGTGACTGATCATGTGTCCCCTCCTAGATCTTGTACTCATGAAATTAATCTTGATGAATCATTTGTTCCAAAGGTTGGAAAGATCTACCCTTTGTCTTCTGATGAACAAAAAGCTACTGAATACTTTCTAGATGGAAATCTGAAGTCTAAGAAGATACACCCCTTGAACTCCCCTCAAGTGTCTCCCTTCTTCTTTGTTGAAAAGAAGGATGGTGGTTTTTGTCCCTGTCAGGACTATCAATATCTTAATAATCATACCATTCAGGACACCTACCCTCTTCCTCTCATTTCCAAGCTCATTGATAAACTTCATGATGCAAAACTCTTCACCAAATTTAATGTTCACTGGGGATACAACAACATCCATATCAAGGATGGTCACCAATGAAAAGCTGTGTTTATCACTCATAAGGGTCTTTTTGAACTGACTGTCATGTTCTTTGGTCTCACCAATTCTCCCACTACATTCCAATGATTCATAAATGACTCATTTCATGATATAATCATGGAAGGATGGTTGGTAATCTATATGGACAACCTTCTGATTTACTCCCCTAACAAAACACCCATACCGAATGACATCATTGTGTCCTCCAATGGATGCAGAAACTAGATCTTTATCTGAAGTTGGAGAAGTGCACCTTTGCTGCCAAAGAAGTAGACTATTTAGGAATGATCATAAAACCTGGGAACTCACTATGGACCCTGTCAAGCTTGATGGCATCGTCCAATGGCCAACTCCCCAAAAAGTCAAAGATGTTCATTCTTTCCTTGGCTTCACAAACTTCTATCATCACTTCATTCCAGAATATTCCACCATCACCCAACCCCTTATCAACCTTACCAAGAAAGACCTTCCCTGGGCATGAACCTTTCACTGTCAATCTGCCTTCAACCAGCTCAAGTGTATCTTCCTCTCCAAACCTGTTCTCCATCTCCCTGACCCTACCTCTCCTTTTGCCCTTGCCACCAACACCTCTCTATGTGCCTCCAGAGGAATATTACTTCAAACCAACTCCAATGGTGACTGCCATCCTTGTTCCTATCTCTCCAAATCCTTTTCCCCAGCCAAATGCAACTACAATATCTATGATCAAGAATTACTCATGATTATTCATGCTTTGAAAGCCTGGCATCATTATCTCCATGGTTCCCCTTTTCCTGTCCAGGTTTTTACAGATCTAAGAATCTTTTGTTCTTCAAGAAACCTCAGGTCCTTAATCATTG
The DNA here is from genome assembly GCA_038092535.1 of Xerocomus subilludens. Taxonomy (NCBI): domain Eukaryota; kingdom Fungi; phylum Basidiomycota; class Agaricomycetes; order Boletales; family Boletaceae; genus Xerocomus; species Xerocomus subilludens. The sequence goes on along the minus strand of JBBPQO010000308.1, from coordinate 5,925 downwards.
TCAAGCCTGCTGGCTCCTCAACCTTGCTGATTTCAATCTCAAGATTATTCATGTCCCTGGTACTGCTCTTGCTGGACCTAACACAAACTCTTGTCATCCAGACCTTCTTACCTCTTCCTTCCTTCTCAACAATGTGGAAGTTACTCTTTCCTCCCTTCCATCTTTGTAAAAGCTATCAATCATATCCTTTCCTCTAAACTTGCCTCTGCTCCTGCTTTGGATCCTCTTGTTCTCCAATCTTTACAATCACTTAATGAGGATCTCCCCTCCACCTTTCATTCTTGTCTTCCTGACTGGCAGCATGTTAATGGCCTTCTTACTTACAAAGGTTGTACCTTTGTCTCCAATTCTGGTGATCTCCACTGTCAAATACTTGTCTGTTGTCATGATCACCCCTCTGCTGGCCACCCAGGTTATTTAAAGACTTGCCAATTAGTCTCTTCCAAGTTTTGGTGACCTGGCCTTGCTTTTCACATTCAGAGTTACATTGAAGGATGTGCTACCTGCCAACAACTTAAGGCAAATACACACCCCCTTGTTCCTCCTCTCACCCCTATCCATTCTTCCACCTCTCATCCTTTTCAACAGATTTCCTGCAATCTCATCACCAATCTTCCTCCCTCTTCTGGTTTTGATACTCTTTTGGTTGTGGTTGACCATGGCCTCACTAAGGGGATAATTCTCTATCCTACCATGAGATCCATCACTGCCATGAGTGTTGCTTTCCTTTTCTTCCACAAAGTTTACCTTCATTTCAGTCTTTTTGACAAAGTTATCTCTGACCACAGTCCTTTGTTCACCTCTGCCTTCATATAAGAAATGTGTTGTAATTTGAAGTATGATCTTTCTCTCTCCACTGCTTATCATCCTTAATCTGATGGCAAAACAGAATGTGTTAATCAAGAAGTCAAGTACTATTTATGTATCTTCTATGGCAACACTACCTCTTCATGGGCTGATTCTATTTCCCATGCCAAATTTGCTCATAATCACCACCCTCATTCCATGATGTCAGTGTCCCCCTTTTACCTTATGATGAATTACAAACCCCATGCCCTTCCTTCTGTCCTTCCCAAAACCCCTCTTCCTGCCATCAAGCTTAGACTTAAACCACTTTCCTTGTCTTGAAACAAAGCACTCACTGCCCACAAACTCACTCACCAAGTTATGGCCTCTCATACCCACCAAAACTATTCCCCTTTTATTAAAGGAGATAAAATTTGGTTAGGAGCTTGTAATTTGAAATGCCTTATCTCCAACCCAAATTCATACCAAAGCAAGAAGGACCCTTTACCATTATTAAGGTGCTATCTTCCATTACTTTCCAACTCCAACTCCCTGAAACTTGGCATATTCACCCCATCTTCCATATGTCTCTCTTACCACCCTATCATGAGAATCCCATCCACAGCAAGAACTTTCCATCTCCTCCTCCTAATCTTATTGATGGAAAAGAAGAATATGAAATTGAATGTATCATCCATCATTGTGGACCCCCTTCCCACTGCTCTTATCTTGTCTGATGGAAAGAATATTCTGCTGAAGAAGATTCTTGGGTCCCTGAACAGGACTTCAAAAATGCCAAATCTGTTCTTGAAGACTATAAAAGGTCTTCTCATCTTTCTTTGTCTTTGTGATCTTCTTCCCTTCCAACCTCCATCCACTTCAACCTCTTTTCTCTATTCTTTGTCTTTACTATGGCTATTTCTCCTTCTTCCTCCCTTGTTCCCTTCATCAAAGTCACCTCTGACAATCAACTTCATATCCCCTCTCTTGCTTTACCCATTTATTCCCCTCTTGCTGAATACTTCCATTCTCCTCCTTCTGCTCAGAACTTCCATCCCATCCATCACATTCCAATCACATCTGTTGACATCCCAGCCAATGCCCACCACCTCTGCCCTCTTCCTGATGAGCTGGTTGTCCACCACTTGTCTAATGCACTATGTGATCAACATCTTGCCCCTCCCCTTAACACTCATCTGGATATGGATGCTCCCCTTCAATCCTTATACTCAGCCTTCCTCCAGAACTGATGTCTAGCAGATGTCATTGCTCTCTTGTCCTGTTCTCCTATCCAAGTCCATCAGTCTCCAATCATCCACACCCTCCATTCTCACCTCAAAATGGATCTCCTTTCAACTTTATACTGACTGGGCATGTCTGACCTTGTCCTTAACATCAAACATTATCTTCTGGACCTAGAGAACCCTGTCACCCCTCCTGCACCATCTTCTCCTTCTGCATTCTCCTCTCCTCTCACTGCCAAGGAACTCTCTACCTTAGAACAAGAGATAGTCTGACACAAGGTCCAAACTTTGGGAACCATCAATGGTGAACCTTATAACTATGTGCTCCCTCCTTCCCATCTGTGCTACCAACATGCCTGTTTCTCTTGTAGACATGTGGGTCATATCCATAAAGACTGTCCTAGATACCAGTGCCCCCTCTGTCTTCAGTGGGCTCCAGGACATATCCAACATGACTGCCCTTGCCACCACTTCCCTTGTCATATCATCTCTTTGTCCAGCTTGTTGTCTGGTTCCTCTAATTGTCACCATCATTCTACTACTAGTTCCCCTAGTTCTCCTTGTTCTCCTCCTTGTCATCCTCCTCACCTCACCCCTCGTTGTTCTCCTCCTACCCCACCTGCAGATGATAACATTTATACCAATGATCAGTGGAATGACACCTGCTGGTTAAATGTCACTGGATCTCCTGGTCCTGCCTATAGCGGTCTCTGAGCAGGGGACCTCTTCCATCAGTAAGCTTTTCATCAGTGCCTCAAGTCTAGTAGGGGGACAATGTTACATTTTCTCTTTCTTTGCCTTTGTTTACATTTATGCTAGACTTGGCATTGTACTACACCTTGTAAGTTCAACCCTTACTTGACTTTCTTTGTCATCATTCCATTTCTTTCTCAAATCTTCTCTGAATATCTTGGAATCTCACACTGCTTGGTCCATGCTCAATTCCTTTCCTTATATAAACCTCATCTTTACATCCTGTATTCTTAACCTTAACCTACCCAGTATCCTATGCCTTGTAGTCCCTTTGAATATTATTTCTTCCTTGGAACTCTCTAAGTCTGCCTCAAACTTTGATTGAGGTCTTTGCTCTTTGAACCTTTGACAAGTGAGGACACCCCTCACTCTTCAAGACTCTCCATAGTCTTTCGACCTCATCCTGTCCTTGTCCTTTGACCCAACCAAATCTACTCTTGGACCTACCCAGGACAAGTGTAACATTTGTCTCCACCTCAGTATACTAGGCAATCATTGTGACTGCTAAAGTATGATTGTTATGCAAACCAATAAATGGGATTAGTGGGCCAGATAGCAGAGGCACTGCCTTCTCTCCATTATAGTTATTATCTACAACTTGAGGCTTTCTCAGATGCAAATACTCTTGTAATGAAATAACAACATCCTTGAAGGCTGCACCAAGACACATCCATTTGAGTTTCAATTGCCCTTGTATGTTTTGTCAATAAATTCTGGTCCATGGAAAGCCATTATCACACAATTGACACCTTCAAGTGGAAAGAGTGTAATCTGATGCATATGGATATGAATAATAGTATGGCATGTAGAACAAGAGGAGAATTGATACAAACATACAAAGAACATGAGAAGATAGATAGATATAGTATATAGGCAACCACCAAGTTTTATTCTTATATACAGTATTATTACAGAGTGACAGCCATGAGGCTTATAATGGATATTGCTATAAACATCAAGGCATATCATTGACAAGATAGTAGATCAATATGCTCACAAAGATCTCCAACATTGGCCTATTCACCAGTCACCAAGATTCCATATCAGAACTTGTGAAAAATCCAAAATAGTTGCTTGATATCACAATATCAATTACTTTGTACAACAGTGCAACAAGGATAAGAGGACCTGGAGAGAAATGTAGTAGGTACAAGTGTGGTTTTGGAAAAAAAAACTTTACCAAGTGTACCAACATTGGAAGAACTGAAGACAGCAGCAATCCTAGAGAGCATAAGACTTGGTAGAGTGATGTTCTTTATCATTGAAGCAATGCTCTTCAGCTGTGATTCTTAAAAATAGCACAACTTACAAGCAACACTTAGATCCATAAGCTCTCATAGTAGATAGAAGCCCCACTTTGGCAATGGTGAGGCCAGCTACAACACATAGGATCCTATCTGACAAAATGTGATCAGTTGGGTAGAACAATTATGGAAGTTAGTTGGGAAACATACAAGTGAATGAGTGGTTGTACAAACATTCATACAAGGTTACCAAAAAAACTCATGAAATATCCAAACAAAGAGGCCTAAAGTCTTGGGGAAAGAAGTCTGGGCACAAGCACCACTCTTGCCACATAAAAAGTCTCTCTTTAAGAATTCCACTGGTCAGGATACATTTCAGGTACAGTATATGGTCCAAAATGGTTCAAATCAGATGAGATCAAGCACATGTATCCCCATCTCACCATATACAATTACAACATCATTCAGGATTTTGAATACACAAACAACTGTGGAATTATTAATACAAATATGTAGCCACTACAGCATATCAGAAGGCAAAAGTATATCTTTTGGACCACTTTCAAATGTCCTTTTACACCTTGTATGTTATCAAAGCTGATAAAATGCCCAGACCATTCCAATGGAAACCATGGTGGAGTCTTCTGCCAAAATCAAGCCCATGATGATTGTCCTAGTGAATGTGACTTGAATGGAACTAGGGGGGATGCTCAAAAGATGACACAACTTGTGAGAGATTGGATGCACTGCATCCAAACCAGAACTCTGTCTTCATTGGAATGACATGCCCTGAATGACTAGAGCATCTCTTGGCATCTCTACCTTGCAGAGGCACCCACAAACCCTAAAAACATTGATAGGCTCAGATAACAGCTGGGCACATCATAGATGATTGTATTCACCTGGTGGTGAGTCAATAACACCTAGTAGTTGTGGCAGAAATTTCAGCAGGAGAGAAGACCAGGGTTAAGCATACCAGATGAAGTCAGCTATGTGTTAGAAGACAGAGACATGATCAACAGAGTGTAGATTTTACCAACCATGGTGAGTAGGCTATCTCAGTGACAAGTAGTAGCAGTTGGTTCAAGTTGTCATGGCAAAGTTGATGAGAAGTTGATGGTGATGATGATGATGATGATGATGATGATGATGATGATGATGATGATGATGTTTGTTTGGCCATCTCTTTGCATTTCAGGTCACGTGGCGGACATCCCTGCAGGGTCGAAGTTTGAACTTCAAGTTGGAAGAATTTCCAGCCGCCACCTACGGAAACGGCAAGGTAGCGATGTCCCCGCATGTCCTCGGTGTTCAGCCTGCCTCAGGTATATACTTGCATGTCTTGTGTTCGATTGGCTTTCGTTGCTCACAACCAAGTTATTTCAGGTTCGGTGGAGCCTTTGCGGCAAGTTAGGCTGCTCTCAGCTCTGAGAAGTGGTTCGTGCACGTGTAACGGTAGACACCTAGATACTCACGCAACACCTTCTAGGAGACCCTGCTCTTATTCATCCCTTCCTGAGCGAAATCGGAAAAGAGAGACAGAACTCGATCGATGGTGACCTCAATACCGGTGCTGCAGCCTTGCACCTCGCCATTCGCTGTGCAAACGGTGCGTAGGTCAGATGGCGTCGCTTGTTCGGATGACTGATCCATCTACAGTGGAGACTGTGCAACTTCTGTTGTCGCACAGGGCTATCTCACCTAATGGTATACATCCCCCAGGAAGTGGTACTACTCCCCTCCACCTCGCGGCGTCGCTTGGGCGCGCCGAAATCATGTCTCTTCTTCTCGATCAGCCGGGAATAGATGATACCGCGCGTGATAGCCAGGGACGTACGTGCAAAGATGTAGTAAAGGGGAAGGAGGCCATTCAAGTCCTACAGGGTACGCTGGCTCGT
>JBBPQO010000307.1:0-12375 GCA_038092535.1 Xerocomus subilludens | reverse complement strand
TTATCAAGGCCAAAGGAGCTCATACCAAGTACTAGATAGTTGAATTTTTGTAAAGTCAGAAAACTGTCTGCATGACATGTCATTTTCAAATGGCTGCTATTCTATCAACTCTTATCCAAATCACTTGATTCTTGGACCAATAGAAGGCCAAGCATACATACTTCATTCCATACACTTGTAGTTTAGGGCTAGGATTAGGGGTTATTGCATTTAGTCATAACTGATGTAAAACATGCAAACATGTGGTCAGTTTTTTGAGCCACTGTATGTACTAGATGTAATATATCTGTGTGGACAACAAAAATTTGTGTATTCTATAAAAGTGACAAAGTTCACCAACTGACAAAGTTGTTCCAGGAAATAATACTTCTGCAAAAAGGAAGGTGATCATCAAATTCCAAACACTCACCCCAATTTAGTGGTCCTGCCTGTAGGTATCCAGGAATTGACTTTTTTTTCCTTTTTAAGTGAAGTTGAGGCTACAACACCTTTCTCACTCCAAATGCAATTATACTACTCAATATAATGTTTTACCCTTCTGGCTGTAGACTGACCCACCAGAATGTATATACTTTGAATTGTTCTGGATGATTAATCTACAATCCAACATACAGTTTGATGAGATATGGGTGATTTTGCTCAGCCATAGCAAAATCCAAATCTGGCTGATGCACATGCATCATCAAAGTTGTCAAATATACATACATTAACACAGGTCACTGGTTACATATCTTTTGGATGAGTGCTTAAGGTGACATACAGATGGTAAGAGGTAAAGGTCTATTCAAACTCAGATGTCTGATTTCTAGTTTATATATTTACATGATGTATGAACTAGTTACTAGATATGGTATACCTTAAACCATTCAACACTCCCCCTTGCTTAGTGAGGTATTATCATGCAAGTATAGGAGTATACATTTGCTCAACTAGTTCTTGCTAGTGGTCTGATTAAAGAGTAAGCCTATCTGAGATCTACAGTGCTTGAATTTGACATATCTGAGGTTCTTGGTGAACTTATCGGCAGGGCTATCAGTCCCTTCAATATAGTAGATTTTGACTTGCTTATCAGATATAGCACCTTGAATGAAGTGATACCAGATTTGGATATGCTTGTTGCGACATTCAGTGATAGGATTGTTAGCCATGAAAATGGAACCTTGATTGTCACCACAGGTGGGTATAGGCTTGAAATCAAAGCCAAGTTCATCCAGCATTTGCTTAATCTAGATGACTTGGCAAGTACAATTGCTTAAAGCCATGTATTCAGCTTCAGTAGAAGAGGGTGCTGCTGTCTTTTGGAGATGAGAATTCCAAAGAAAGACACAATTTGCCAGCTTAATATAAAATCCCATTTGGAAGTGGCAAGTTTCCAAATCTGCACCCCAATCAGAGTCTGTGCAGGTGGTGATACTGCTTCCAAATGATCCATCACACATAAGTGAATAATCATGAGTACTGATAAGATAACAGCATATATATAGAGCTTTATCAATGCTCTTTGGATGGATTGGCAGACTGTCATGCTAACTGAGTGACAGCATAAGCTACTGTATATTAGGGCAAGTGCCAATTATTAGGTATAACAATGAACCAATCACTGTCTGGAATCTTGATTGTAGTTCCATATTGACAGGGGCCATGTGTTTCTCAGGTTGATAACCTTGAGGTAGGGGAGTATGGTTTTGTGTTGATTATTTTGCATCACTCAAGTACCTTTGTGAGGTATTCACACTGATCTATGTATAATTGATGACCATCTTGACATATTTTCATTTGGAGGAATTCATGAGCTTCTCCAAGATCATGGCATTCCCACCTTTTCATAAAGGCTGCCTTAAGCTTGTCAACTAAGGCTCCTAAGGGGCCACAGAATAGGGCATCATCAATGTAAATGATTGCAATGATGTAGTGCTTCCCTTGTTTATAGGTAAAAAGGCTGGCATCTATATCAAGTCGCTCAAGGCCTAGTTCCTTCATAGACTCATTAAAAGCCTTCCACCAGGCTAAGCCTTCTTGTTTAAGGCCATAAAGGGCATGGAGAAGGTGAAGTACTTTTCCTTTAAGGTAAGGAGCAAAGCCTTCAGGAAACTCCATATATGTAGATTTCCTCATCTAGTTTGCCATATAGATAGGCAGATTGCACATCAAGACCAGTAATGTACCAGTTCTCTAAGGCGCCTAAGGCAAGCATGCATTGCCTGTTTCAAAACAAACAACTGGGCTGAAGATCTGATCAAAGTCAATGCCTTCAGTTTGCAAGAAACCCTTCACAACTAAGTGGGCACATTTACAACCATTAGTCTTGATATCAAATATCCATCAATTCTTAATGATTTTGTGGTTGGAAGAATAATTGACTACCTAATAGACTTTGCATTCTTTGAGCATGTCAAGTTCCTTCTTGCAAGCAGTAAACCAGTCATGTTGATCTGATTTTGGTAAAGCAAGAATGTTCCAGTAGGACCATTCACAAGGAGGTTTATTTGAGGGATCAGTGAGTGGGACTGCTTTCACACAAAGGTATGAAACCAATGCATCTCCTCCTTTCTGGACTAAGCACTCAACATCATCTTTAGAGGATGTAGGAGAATGGGGCAGAGCTCCAGGAATAGGTGGTTTCTCAAGTAGATAGGGTCACCTTCTTTGGTAATCTCCCTCCACTTTGTCATTCTCTCCACGTCCTTCCACTACTTCACAGGGTGTTGGTGTTCACCATAGACATCCCCAGGTCTTACAGAAACCTTGGGTTCATGTCTAGATTTCCTAGGAGGTGGAGGTGGAGCTGGGGGTCTTGGTGCTCTATTTGGAGGAGTTTGTGGTGCAGGTGATGATGGTGGTGGTGGTAACAGTGGTGGTGGAGTATGTGGGGAGGGAGGAAGTTCTGACAAAGGAATTTGCTCAGGAACATCCTGAGGTGGGTTACAAAGATGTCTACCATGAGATGGTTCAGTGAGAGGAAAGTCATCACTATCTGACTTAGAGTCCAAAGACTGGTCATGTTGATGGGGATGACTAGGTTTGTCACTTATAGGCTTATGTGGCCAAGCCCCAGGACAGCAAGGAAACATGTTCTCATCAAACACAGCAGGTGCATAGGTGTGCAAGGAGTTATTTGGGTGCATGAATAGATAATTTGTGTCATTGCCAGAGGCAACCCCAAGATAGACCATAAGTTGTGATTTGGGTTGCAGTTTTCCACCTTGAGTTTTAGTAGGTAAATGCACATATGCCTCACATCCAGAAATGCATAAATGAAAGATACTGGGTTGAACTTTTAACAAGACCTCACAGGACATCCTCCAGTTGTGACCTTTTTGCAGTGACTGGTTGTATATATAGGTAGCTTGTGTGACAGCAAACTCCCAATAGGAAGGTGGAAGGCAAGCATGAAGATGCATTGCCTGAGCTTTATCCATGATAGTATGAATGAATTGTTCAGCTTGTTTGTTTTGCTGGGGGGTATGCAGCATAGAATCATAAATATCAATTTCATTATTGCTCAGCAACTGCTTAAAAGCTTTAGATTTGTATTCTTCTCCTGCATCAGACATCCATCCTTTTACTTGGAAGTTGTATCATGTCTGAACAGACTTTAAGAATTCCTTAGTTGCTGATAAGGCCTGGTCTTTCGAGTGAAGAGATTTGATCCAACCCATAGATGTATAGTCATCATAGAAGATAATAATGTATTTGCTCTTGAAGTAGGACTCTACCTCAAATGATTTAAGATCCAAGTGAATTGGAGCAAAAGATTCTTTCGCATGCTCTTCCTTTTGGTAGAAGGGGCAATTGGACTGTTTGCCAAGTTGACAGCCAGGACAGATGGGATCAGTTGAAGGAATGAGGATATTAGGGAAGTCCTTGAGATATTTTCACATAGCTCTTAGAACATCCCTTGAGGGTGCCCAAGGTGACAATGGAGGAGTTCATAATCAATGGCAACAAAGTCTATATTTGCACTGAGTTGACTATGAATAGATTGGGCACAGACCCAATACATGGTATTTGGGCCATGCAAATGGAAAGAAATCAGGGGCTTTTGATTGCAATTATGGATGTGGATAAAACTGGGAGTACTCTTGATTGAAAGGCAACTGTCTTGTAGAAGTGTGACAAGCAAGATAAGTTTGACAGTACAAGAGGGCATGTAGATAGTTGGCAAAAGTTGCACAACATTGCCTTTGTATGGGATGAGCACAGTGCCTTGACCAAGGATGTTAGTGTGTCCATTCGCAGTCTGAGTGAATTGGGGAGTGGTAAACTCTTGATATTAAATAAAGTCCCTTCTTTCATTTGTGAAGTCAGAAGAAGCTCCAGAATCTAGGAGCCACATGTTGACCTCAACCTTGTTGTTACTTTCATCCACAGTACATTCAGGTTGGTTGCAAAAGTCACACAAATTGAAAGGTGTGGATACAGATAGTTCATTCAAATCACTATCTAGTACAGAGGAGAGCACAAAGTCTACATACTGAGGCAAATAATATTGCTCATTAGCCTCTGCATAGAGTGAATGAGTGGAGGAGACATATGAATTGTCATAGTCAGGGTCTCCAGCCAACATTAACTTGTCGACAGCTGTGTTGTAAGTGTCTTTGAGATGATCTTCAAATGACATGTAGTTGTTGTAGTACCCTTGAAGGAATTTGTCCTCTTCCTCTCCCAAAGAAACAGAGTCTTCATCAGGAAGTTCAATAATTCAAGCAGCAGGAGTTGAAGTGTCAATACAATCTTTGAGATGAGGGCATTTGGGGAGTGATTGGGTGGCAGAGATGCCATCAAAAGCTGCAGTGAGGGATGGAGAGGGACCATGGCCCATGATAGCCATATAAGAAGAATGTGCTTGACAGCATAGTCATTGAGGTGAAGGACAATGAGGTGGAAGGAGGTTGCAAAGAAGACCATCATTGGTATAAGCCATCTCAGTTGGCTGTATAGTGATGGTAGTGGGATGAGAGTTGGCAATCAGATCCAAATGATGTACAGTCTCGATAGTAGAGATGATATTCAGTTCATGGGCAAAGGAAATTGCATGAATCGTCTGAGGAAAAGTGGGAGATCCATACTGAGCAGAACCAGGAGTGTGGGTGAACAGGTGAGGGTTGATGGCAGCAGGAGGCAAGTACAAGCTGGCAGGGTTGATGATGGGGGCATCAGGGAAGACAGAGAATGCAAAAGAGTTGGAGGTGAGATGATTTGCATGCTTCTCCTTGCAAGCATCTTGATTAGCCTTTCCTTTCTTCAAGTGAGGGCCATGATGCTTGCTCTTCTTCTTCTCTCTGTCATTCTTGGATGAGCTTCCCTGCTGGTGGAACTGCTGAGGTTGTTGCTGGTCCTTGAATTGAGGGTCCTTGCCCTTGCACTTGACAGTGGTAATCTTGTTGGCATATGAGGGGTCAGTTTTGTGATGGTTGACATGCTGTTGCCAAGCCATGATTGCCATACATTCAAGGGACTCAAAAGTAAGAGATGGAGTGGAAGGAGCTTTCAACTTGCCCTTTTCAGAGCTAAAGGTAGTTGCAGTGTCAACAATGTTATCAGAATGTTGGTTAAAAGCTGGGCAACAACATCCATATAGCAAGGCAATCTAGCAAGAATAATCATCACTTGGATCTTCTCAGGAACTTCATACTTGAATTCAGCAAGACAAGAGAAGTGTGCAGTGTACTTAGCAAAAGCAGCAGAAGGATGGTTGTTCTCCAGGATAGAATTGTCCATCATTGCTTTAAACTCTGAATAAACAGAGGCAAGAGAAGGCTTGGAGAATTGCTCAGAGTGGCCAAACCATACATTGGATGTATAGTCCTCAATTTTCCATTTGTTGGCAAGGTTGGAATTGAGCTTGAGGAGCATATGACCAAGGGCCTTGTCATTGTCTTGGTCCCAGTTGATAATCTGCTTCTGGATCTCAACAAAGGAAATATTTTTACTATCTCATCAGTGGCATATTGAGGACAAGCTGTGTTGATGGTCCACCAAAGGCCAGAGGCACAGAGGAAGGACTTCATGAGCAGAGCCCATTGCAGATAGTTGGAGCCAGAGAGGCAAGGGACTTGAGAGGTGAGAGACTTGGACTTGGACTTGGTTGATGCAATGAGAAAGGAGTCTGAGGATAGGACATCAGTACCAGTTCAATTCAGAGAATGGAGAAGAGAAATGGCAGCATATGCACTGTATGATGCCTAAAGCCTCAGCTCAGAAGACCAGAGTCACCCCAAGGGATCTCTGCCTTGCCACATAGTGTCTTGGTGAAATTCTTGCTCAAAGACATGGCATAAAATCAAAGGAGGTGAAAAGCACAATTCCAAAGGTAGAAACCAAGTGGTGGTGGTGGGATACTTGCACAACATGCCAGCAGGGCTCATGATCTGTTGAAGATACATATATTAACACAGGTCACTGGTTATATACCTTTTGGGTAAGTGCTTAAGGTGACACACAGATGGAAAGAGGTAAAGGTCTATTCAAACTCAGATGTCTGAGTTCCAGTTTATACATAATGTGTGAACTAGTTACTAGATATGGTATACCTTAAACCGTTCAACCAAAGTAATGTGACCATAATTAAATAGCAAACACATCGATGCCTCTTGGTTGATTGTGCTCTTGTTGTGCTCTTTCCTTCAAACCTTCATGTACCTTCATTCCTTCAAACTTTCACTTTATTTATAATGCCCAACTCAGAATATGTACACCATAATCTCTCTGCATTCCACCATTCTCAGATCACCCAGGACTGGTTTTAGCCCTCAGATGCTTTCTTTAATCATAGATCCATGCAATCATTGTCACTGACCTTATTGCTTGGTGACTCCACTTATGAAACTGCAACACAATCACAGCCACTGCCAACAGGAATTCATGAGACATCCTCATTGACATCCTTCTCCAAGTTGGCACCATATTCCCTTGTCAACTCTTATCCACCATTGACTCCACTCTCTGCCCTCTTCCAAGATCAAGTTACCAAGCTCTTGAAAATGGGCACCAACAGGTCTTTTTTCACTTTATTTCTAAATGGCCATATCATAACTCTCATCATCAGTGGATACTATGTGTTCCAGTGTCCTCACTGCAGTGAGCACACCAAAACAAGCATTCCAAGCACTGTTGTGCTCAGAAACAGTGGCCACTTCAGTGCATTAACCAGTCATTATCATCACAAGTCATGTATTGTAACATTATCACACAAAGAACACAAGGCTGCTGTTACCATCCTAGAAATCACCTCATCTGCTTGCTCATTCCATTCACCTACTTTTTAGGCCAGCTCTGTTGCTTCAAGATCAAGCTCTTTCAGCTCTCAGTTTTCACTTTTGGAGTCAAACTCATAAGTTCTTCAATTGCTTTGAGTTTGGCTGCTAAAACATTATTGATGGTCTATTCAGATATTTTGATTGCACACACTCAACTAGTACTAGCAATATTTCACTCAGCAGTTTCCTTCCAATGGTTTCCCTTTCCTTTGGGTCATTTTCTCTGGATCAAACATGCAAATGAATATCCCATGGGCTCACAAAGTCCCTGGGTCTGTTGACAAGCTTTCATTCACCATCAATGTCATTGATGGACAGGTTTTTGCATGCTCTCACAAGTGCACCCACACTCCATAGCCTGGCAGCATCTGTTGTCCCTTTTGTGCTGGCCTTGACTTGAAAGTCTGCAGACTTGGTGTCACTCACCTCTTACAAGACTAGGACTTGTCACATGCTCCTCACAGTTTCCCAGCTTTGTGCCATCATTGATGAGCAAAACAAGCTCAATCGATGGAAAGTTAAGGTATGTCTTCATTATATCTGCCCTTTTACTTTTACTTACTGGTCAAACAGTCCCTCAATGACAGTAGAACAATTGGACAAACACTCAACATGCTCAACACCCATTCTGCACTCATGATGGCTCTCTTTCAGTCTGATGTGCTGTGGTTACACCATATTCTTCAAACCCTTGACAAGAATGGAGCAAGCATTCACACAATCCTTTGCCACATTGAGGATGCAGTCACCAATGGCTACAAGCTCCATAGCTATAATCAAGATGAATGTAACCTCTCGATTCTCATCTACCATGTTGGTGGGATCAACCTCTTGTCTGCACTCAATCAACAACTTTGTCTTCCCTCTCTTCATACCATTTGCAATGCTACATCCACTGTCAAGATCACTTCTACCATTGGTCCCATCATAGTTGAGACTGTTACCAAGAATATCCATTCGGTTGCAGTTGAGCCACACATGTTGGCTGGCCTCACAACTCTGCCTGGGGTCAGTCTTGTGACAGACAAAACTGCACTCAATGCAACAGCCACTTACCATCAAGCTGAAAGTGGTGTAGGAGGCTATTGCTGGAAACATGCCAGAAATGTCTACACATTCCTTGATGCTTATGAAGTAGCTGAGTGACTTGCTACCAAACTATTGTTGGGCAAAGTCCATCTTGGAAAGGGGATGACTGTCATTGTTGCTCACTGTTTCAGAGAGGTACTCGTTCACAAGCTTGTTGGTACCTGGTATGAATCCAACACTCACAAAATGATCAGCCCACTATGGTCATTTGTAACCAATGGTGATGCAACATGGTGTAGAGCTGGCCATAAAGTCTTTATGGCAAGCAACATCATGAAAATAGAGTACTGCTTATTCCATGCTTTTTCAGCAAATAAGCATATGACACAAAAAAGCAAAATAAGCATGCAACAAGGAGGGTCTGTGACTTATTTTGCTTAATTCCTGCTTTTCAGGCTCTCACAAGCATAAAAAAAGTGGAAAAAGCAAGATAATGATATTTTTACATACATGATCTATATACTTCATATGAACAGATTGGATGGGCATGTGCAAGTGGTTGGGTGAAGGGTTGGGTGAGCATGCAGGCATGAATAGGTCTGATAATGGAGTGAATGGGTGGTGGCGCAAACGTCTTGCATGGGCAAATGAGTGGGTGCGAGCAGGTCAAGTGGATGCAGGTGGGTCAAGCATGCAAATGGCTTCTATGGGGTGATCAGGCTTGTGGGGGTGAATGAGGGGTGGATGCAAGCATGTTGAATGGGTGTGGGTGGGTTGAGCATGTGAATGAGCAGGTGGGTGGTGCAAGCAGGTGGGTGTGAGAGGGCAGGAGAATGGGTGGGAGGGCATGCAAACAAGTCAAGTAGGTGTGACAGGCATCAGGCAGGTGAGCAAGCAGATAGGAGAGAGGGTGGGGATGGGTGGGTGAATGTGCAAGCAGGTCAAGTGGGTGTGACAGGTATCAGGCATGTGAGCATGTGGGTACAAGAGCATGAGGATGAATGGGTGGGTGTGTGAATGGGTTAAGGTTGGGAATGCAAGCAAGTGGGTGGGTGTTGCAAAGAATGGGAGAGGCAAACAGGTTGGATGTGAATGGATAGGAAGGGTGAACAGGTGGGTATGTAAACTGGCATGGTGGGTGGCACAGTGAATGGCCAAATGGGTGGAAATGGGCTGTGGGGGTGGTGAGTGCAGTGACTGAGTCAACTGAGGTAGTACTCATCTTTTTTTAGGGCTGGGTTGGATGCAAACGGGTTGGATGTTGAACAGATGGTGAGCACAGACAGGATGTGGCTATGTGAGCATGTGCATTGGGCTACAACAAGGGCAGCCAGGTGGGGTGTACATTGTTGGATGTAGTGGTAGCATGGAGTTGCAAGGTATGCAGTCTGACTGCAAACTTGTGCGAATTTTTTAAACCTACTGGCCTAACATGTAGTCATATACTTGTTGATCTAATAGATTGTTGAGTCTTCATGGTCTGGTGGTAAATGCACTGTCTTACTATTTTTGAAAACTGCATGCAGTTATGAGTTCAACTCTGGCACATGACACTTAATTGTAATCTAAAGATTAATATTGCTTTCTGTGCTTGCTCTGCTTTCTACAGTTAACCATACTTTCATTTCTCCTTAGTTTACTTAGTTTGCTTGTTCAAAATGGAAAAGTAAATCAAGAGTAATAAGTGTGAATAAGCAACAATCTATTTTCCTGATGAAGTTAACATTATTGTCACCCCTCTTTGGAATGTTGAACAGCATATCTGGTCTCAACTTGCACACTGGTCCATATGAAATGACAATGGATTTTGATTACAAACATATCATGAAGCATATTTTTTTTTGGCTAATGATGATATTAAATCCATGCTAACCAATTGTGTTGTGTTAGGTATGTGTACAGCGCTTAGATCATCTTGTGGCATCCTGCTCGACAATGGACATCTATTGTCCTCAAAGCTTTTCCTTTAATACCTCCTGTGGCTGGATGACATAGATGAGACCAAGGTGGCCAAACTGTTATTCCCTGCTGTTCCCCAGAATATTCCCTATGCAGTTGAGCTCATTTGAGCAATTGTCTGTCTTGCTGAAATCAACCCTACACAACCTCCATATACAAAACCAGGCATGATTCCAAATGTCAACACAGTCATTGATTTTGAAGCCATCAAGATGCTTGCATGTATTTTGTGTCATCTCATTGAACCCTTTGTCAATCCTACCCTGTTCCTTTCATAGCAGGTCAGCTATCTCAGCACATCATCTCATCTCATATTTCATCAATACTGTCTCAACTGCACCACCTTTCTACCAAACCAACTGTATTACAATGTGATGACAACCATCAAGAATGTCCTGTTCTGTATCACCAAGCAGTTTTGGCTTGATCACACTTCAACATTTTCACTGCTTGACATAGGCACAGACCCAATCGAAATTCCCTTTGCCCTCATTCAAATGTATGGTGGTCATAAGAGTGCTGTCAATTACAACCAGGGCATTGACTGACTTTGCTCTGCCTGCAACATCAATGGGGTTTACTCACATAACCCAGATCTGCACCAAGGGCATTGCCAGTTAAACATGTCGTGGTCAGAACATGTCAACCACATCAATTGAGATATGTGGCAAGGGGACACCACTGTCCAAAACTGCAATTTGGAGTCAGCATGGTTTGATGGCCATGGAATTGCAGTCTCAATACTCTCTCAATCACCACTATGGGAAGAAGAATACAATTTTGACACCATCCTCATAGTTGAAGGGGTGAATATGTTGTGCCCATTTGGAGATGGCAAGTATCCAAGTATCAACCATGAGGATAATGGTGAAGACAGAAGCACAATTGCACCTATAAAATCCAATGTTCCACCTCAGGTCTCTGACAAGAGTTCTTCTATGGAGAATATTACCACTGAAGAAGAGCCAACACTGACATTCAAGGACCAACTTGAAAGCGAACTTGCAAATGGCCTTATTGATGAAGATCTCCCTAGCCCATCATTGTTGATCAATGCTGAGTCTTCACCAGATTCCTCTCCAGCAGTGCTGCCCTTTGGCAAGGGTATTTGCCCTCTTGACTATCTTCTATACAAAGGAAAATGGGTTCGCAAGGCATCCATATATCAACTAATCCTCAACAAGGATTCCTCAGCCAAATCACAAGATCAGCTCTTGCACATTTGTGAGTTCACACCCATCAACAAACTGAGTAAGATACCTCAGTCAATCTCCACTTCCAATATAGACTTGTCATTTATCATTGGCAATCCATTTGTTACTCTCATCTGTCTTAATGATCACACAACTTCTCTTGTTCTGGTCCATTCTACAAGCATCCACAAGAATGGGGTCTCATGTAATGATATCAACATCAGGACACTACAAGAGAATGGGTCAAAGATCAAGATAGCTGGTAACATACTCTTGCTTATCCCTTCAGACTCCAGTGAGCCAGACTTCTCCTGGATTCGGACCAGCAGATACCTCAAGACTGTATCATTTGTTCCTGGTCTAGATATGACAACACAAAAGGTTGTTGAACTCTCAACCATTGGTTCATTAATCAAGCTTATCAACCTTGATGTCATCACTGCATCTGTGTACCTTGGTAAAGAGAGGATGAAGGAGATCAACATGCATGATCTAATATGGTTGATCAGTGATGAGGCGCTTTGGGCTGTGGTGAACTACATACAATGGTCATGGATAGAGCCCATGTAGTTGGTTACCAGCCTGCCTGTAATTAGTCCACTATTTGTTAGCACCCCAAGGTGGGCCTGGCAGAAAATATACCAGACATTTGTGGGAGAGCCCAAGGGTATATATGGCAATAATTTTGTAGCAGGCCTGTATATAGTGATTTATAAGATTGTCTGATATTATCAACTGGGCCTCAGGCAGGATGGGGAATATGGCCTGATGTTTGTGGGTGGGCCCAGGGCAGGGTGGAAATATGGCCCAATGTTTGTGGGCAGGCCCAAGGCAGGGTGGAAAATGTGGCCTGATGTTTGTGGGCAGGCCTAGGACAGGGTGGGAATATGGCCCAATATATGTGGGCAGGCCTGGGGCAGGGTGAGAAATGTGGC
>JBBPQO010000306.1:0-12391 GCA_038092535.1 Xerocomus subilludens | reverse complement strand
GTCTGGCATTGAGCAAGGGGCAGGAGAGCTTGACTCAGTGCCATTGACTGCCTTTATTCTCGACTTTTCTCTCCCTTGGGGTTATCGTTGAGAACGTGTCTGTCGGGTCATGGCACATCCGAGAGTCATCGAATGGAACAAATCACCGCGAACTTCAGGCTCGGTGGGGAACGGTTGAATGCCCTCCAATAGGATCCACCTCGTAGACTACTCTCAGACCAGTTTACTGTCTTTTTCGGCTAAGTTGGCCGCGTGGGAAAATTTCCCTCAAATGCAGTTGCCAACTCCGTTTGACCATTGCATGCCAACCGCTGCACTGAATTCAAAAGAAAGCTGCAGGTTGGGTCCAACAATCATGTAGAATATGATCTGTGAGGTCTGCACACAAAAATAAGAATTTTGAAATTCTGGAATCTTACACTGCCAGAATTTTGCATGGGAGAACATCTTTGTATTAGTGGGGTGGAAAATCAACATATATTGGCATGGAAACAAATGACAATCAATTACTCTAATTACAAAGCAGGAGTGACTCTGATCACCTCTGATGCCAACCTTTGCAAGTCTTGCTTTGCATACTGTATGATGAGCAGAGCAGTACTGCTGGAAACATTTAGCATGTCTTGAAGCTCATTCTGTGAAATAAAATCGCCAGACAGCTGTGAGAGGTGAAGGAAATCTTCCCATTCAAAAATAGGGGCAAACTGAATAAAACTAATCTTGTCTTTACCTTGCTCTGCATGTTCATTGAGCAACTTGAGCCAAGCAGACATGCTGGATACTGGCAAATGGTATGCCATCAATCGATAATAGAGACATTGTGTTGGTGTGAGTAGAGAAAGTGGAAGATGTTGATCAGCTAGAATTGGGTCTGCCAGATGAAGAATAAACTGGGATGGGGGGGTGCAGGCATGTTGGTATTGCAAAGCTGAGCAATAGCATGCAGATATCCATCCCCTCCTTTGAGTCCCTAGATAACCTGGCCCTTGGGGTATACCTTCCCATGGCAACAGTAAAACAATGACCTGAGGAGGGGCTGGTGGATAGGGATATCCTCCAGGAGGATTGAGGAGAGGAATGGGGTGATCTGATTCAGCAGCTGCAGGAGTTCAGATGCATGGCCTTGCAGTGTAAAAATACAATGTTGGAGATTTGTCATTGACTATTCCAATACCATTTATCTAAAACAAACATAGTAAATAAACTGTAACAGTGATTATTGTACAACATACAATCTCACAAGCCCAAAATGATATTTGACTATAAGTCAACACCAGACAGGTTTCATTTGGATCTAGGTAATAGTAAACAGGTGAGTTGGGTGTCTTCATGTGGATGTTGCATATATATCTTTTCTGAGGTCATTCAACATTTTCCTAACAAGGTGTTGTACCTTCTTCTATTGCAATAGTTTCCAACAACAACACCTGTTTAAATCCTGATGTTGAAGCCTTTTTAGCCTAGAAGTGGAGGGACCTGTTAGTACAGCTTTGTGATTGGAACAAATAAACTTACCATATCATTACCTGATTTTGAGTTGTGTGCATTGGGAGGATCAACTAATTCATTATCAGAGCCTTCATCTTCAAAATATACTAAGACATTCTTGAGTGGATGCATAGATGGCTTGCCATTTGCAAGATGTGGTGGTACAAGCATTGGGCACATTCTTACCATAAATAGCACTAGTTCTTGCTCTGACTGAATTGATGTCACTGCATGCTTTGCATTGTTTGGATTTAGGCAGTACTGAAGTTTCAGCACTGGGCTGTAGCACTTGAGTTTTACAGCTATTGAGTCATACAGCTCTTCATAAGTAATCTTGGACTTGATGTTGAAGGAGGAGTTTGTTCCATTTGATTTATGAACAACGCATGGAATGACAAAAGCTAGGAACCATTAGCAAAGTATGATAGTCAGTGGAAAAAATGATATGTACAACAAGTTTGAGGATTATAGGTACTTTGTATGGTATGCACTTGTGCACTGGTTGCTCTTCTGCTCACACTGGTGGATTTAGCCTTTCCTTTTGTTCTTGCCACTGGCAGTGGTGGTAGTAGGCTGTTCTGAAGGAATGCATTTCTGTTCTGTTTGATTTAGAGCCTGAGTTACCATTTGTTAAGGAAACAGCATCAAGTTCTTGACTATATTCTTTGCTCTCTTCTTCAAGCTTGGAAAGTATTGCACTATCACCAAGTATGCTGAGAAATTCTTTTGCACTTTCCTGGGGCCTATGAGTAAGAACACATTGTAAGGGGAATTGTAAAGCTCAAAGATGTCATTGTTGTTGACCTCAGCAATAGAGTATAGAGTAGAGGTACCTAATTCCAAGGTCTGGATGACTGCCATGGATTCCTGCAAGGTAGAATGCTGCTGCCCTGCCCGAGATTGGATCACAGGCAGTGTGATCTTGGCATTAGACTTGGAGCATTTGTGTAACAACTCTGATGAGGGTTTCTGGGATGTAGGAATGGCTGAAGTAGCCCATTTTTGAGGAACAAATGGGAGAAAAACCAAAGGATCCATAGGTGGGCAGCTGATGCATGTTGCAGGACAAGTAAGGCTTTCTTGATGCATGCACTCATCAGGGAGTCCCATTCTGACACACCTCATGCAGACACTAGCTCTATTGCTAAGCTTGCAATGGGACTTTGCAAGCTTACACTTGGCACATGCACCAGAATGTTTTGCTTTCAAACCTAGATAAATAAATAATATGTGGTTTAAATTACTGATCATACATACCTTGAACAACAGCTATGTCATTGGCATTGTCAGAGAGCTTTTTGTATTTCTTTGAGCCTGAGGCCATGGCAGTGAGTTTGAGCCTGAAGGAAAGGTGCATATTGGCCTTTAGCATTCTTATACTTGACTCCTCATGGGCTCTGCAAGGTATAGTTTGTGTGTTATGATTGTGTGTGCATGTACAAGATCAATCAATCAACACAATGTGAGACAAATTTGTATTGCACAACAGAATGATAAGCACTACTACAACAGAGTATCTACACATAGCCACAATACCTAAACCATCCAAATGAATCCTGGGAAGTAATGGTATAGAAAGCCCTAAGAAGCATTGCATATACCTCATCACCCATAAGCTCCATCATAGCCATGTGAGTATAAGTGCCATTGAGGCAAAGATGGTACTTTATGGCAGAAAATGCCAGTTTGATTGGATTGAGATCAGGAGAGTAAGGTGGTAGAAACTTGCATCACATTCCTCTGAATAGGTCAGATATTCTCAACAGCAGCAAATCAAGAAAAAAAAATGTACCTGGATTTGATCATCTTCTGAATGTTAGCATGTTTGTGAATCTGGCAATTGTCCATAATAATGACAGAATTCTGTGCAGGATAGGGTTGCATTTTGTCAAATAAACCTTTGATAAAGTGTGAGAATGTTTCTGTACAAAATGACCCCTTGAGGATTTCACAGTGGATAATACCACTGTTGAGAGTGTGTGTGGGAAGAATAGAGAAGCTAAATAAGCCATCAGCAATGATCAAATAAAGCAATAAGATGAGAGTAACATACTATTGACCATAAACAAAGAAAGCTTTGCATTGTGCTTTTATTCCTCAGATAGACCAGGCACAACCACAATATGTTGTGCAATGATCAACAGAGCTCTCATTCACAAAGACAAGTTGCTGTGGGTCATACTTGTCAAAGTCTGGAGGTTGGGCATGCTGATAAGTCCAGAGTAAGTCTAGGACTTAGCTGATGCCTGAAGGGCAGAAACAACTGTATTTATTTATCTGATAAGTCTGGAGTGTGTGAGTTGTTCCTTTAACTGGCATGAGTGGGGCTTATAATCTGTCAAAGTCTAGAGATCCAGAGGTCTGAAGGTTGGACATGCTAATAAGTCTAAGTAAGTCCAGGACTCAGCTGATGCCTAAAGGGTGGAAACAACTGTATTTTCCTGATAAGTCCAGAGTAAGTCCAGGACTAAGTATGTGAGTGCAGACATACCTCAGCTAATGCCTAAAGGGCAGAAACAACTGAGGTAGTTGAGAAAATTACAGTAAGTTAAATAGTATGGTGAAAAGGCACACTTGTACCTCAATAATGTGCAGGAAAAGAAGAGTCCAAGTCAAAACAATATGTGGCATACCACACCCTCACTGAGTGCAGAGCATGTAGTAACAGCACTGCTCTAGAGTTGAAAGTCCTACCTCCAAAGTTGGAAGTCCTACCTTTAGAGTTGTACAGAACTCCTAAGTGGTTCCTCTAGAGCCCCTGTCTCTCAGACTTCCCTTTGCCAATGACTGCACTTTGACAATACTGACCAATCTTTGTAAGGTACTTGAGGTGTTTCTGGGCTGATTGTTCTATAGCAACATGTGTGATCTAGAACAAATAAGAAACTGAAGACTTGAAAGGAAAAGAGAAACTTACTTTCTTCATGGTAAAGCCAGCTCTGCAAAGTGTGCACCAGATTGCAGCACATGAAACCATATGACCACATGATACTGCAAGCTTTTCTTGAAGTTCATCCAAGTAAAGGTCAGGTATCTTTGTAATTGTACCTAGCAAAAACTGTAATGACACATAAATCAGTGCATTGCATGCATGACAACAAAACAGAATATAATCCTACCTCAACATCAACATCATGTAGATGTTGATTCCCTCATCATTCCTTTGGAACCACCTTCTTTCCTGGATTTGGTATTGTTCCATGGGCATTGAAGTATGAAACAATCCACCTGACTGATCAGATGGACAGATCAAGGGCCATAGCAGTTTGCTTGAAATCAAGCAATCTTGAGAGGCATATAACAGCCCATTAAATCTTGGTTGAGATCTGATGCCCTTGTGGCATGCCTGGAATGCAAAATCAAGCATAATAGTCAGAAAAAGATGAGGCACTGATGTTGGCAAAGAATCCCAGCACCGTGAAATTTCGGACTTTTGAAACCTCTTTTTTCTCTTCCAGTCAGTGCAGAATGCAATCCGTGGGCCTTTCCAAGTCGAATGGCACTATTGGTGTTGAATTCCGGTGAGGCATTGAGGTTCTGTGACAGAGAGAAGTTTACTGCATGTTCTGACTCAAAAATTCCCACACAGCCAACTTAGCCAAAAAAGACAGTAAATACTGATGGCTTGACTACTATTAATGAGCCTTAGATAGTTTTGAGGTCATTTGAGACACAGTCTGAATAGTGAAAAACAACTTCCTGACAAGCTCCAATTCGCAAACTTGCCAAGGAGCCTATAGAATTGCACACAAGGTCTGTAAGAGCTGTTGTGTAGCTAAGAGCCATTGTGAGACTGGCAGAGTTGTTGCTAGCTCAGCATGTGAACATACAAGGCTTGAGAACTAAGCACTTACTAGAAACAATAGAATGAGAAGTGTTGCTTTGATGAGCAATGACTATAAGGCTAAAAGGAAAAGTGAAAAGGAAGTGAAAGAAAAAAGAGTAAAGGAAAAAAGGGGGGACATACACTACTGTGTGGTGCTAAGTGGGGACAGAGGCAGAAGGGCAGCTGTGCAATAATGCCTGCTGCAAAAATGCATGCATGCAAACATATTTCTGCTGCTCATCAGAGGACCAGCACCCACCTGGATCACATGTGGAGGGATGCCTGACAAGGCAAGACCAGTTGCTCCCCCAGAATGCATGGAATGGCCAGTAAACTGTGAACCACAAGTGGCATGGAGACAAGAAAGGAACCAAGACTGTGTAGGAACATGTTTGAAGCTCAGGTGAGATAAAAAAGAGACAGTCCTGCAAGCTTGTATAAAGCCACATAACAGGCAGTGGGTCAGTGCCCAACCCAAAGTGGTGGACCAAAACCTCAGCACTGTGTCCCACAGTGACAGTCTTGTGGGTTGGCAAGAGAAAAGAGTAGGCAGCACTTGAAAAGGTCAATGATTGATGCAGGATGACCTTATGATAGGATTGAAGTTGCATAGAATCAGGCCAAACAAGCTCACTGAGACACATGAGCACATAAAAGCCAGTCACAAGGAGTGCTGCAAAAAGAAGCTTGTCATGTAAAGTAATGGACATAACAGGAAAAAGCACAGTGTCCCAGATAGTGAAATCCAGAGGAGGTGTGCAAGACAGTTGCTGATGCATGTGCCACAGACATCTGGCCAGTGTCTGCTTGACAATAGAATGGGCTTGATGTTGGCACACCTCCAGAAAGTTGCTTTTCAAATGATTGCACATTCTGGCAAGATAAACAGCCACAGAGTCTGGCTGTATGTGAGCAAACATATAAACGACAAAAAGGAAAGATTGTCAACAGTTGGGGCAATGGGATGATCATAAAGCTAACAAAATGTGAGGTAAGAGTTGAGGTGGGAGTTGTAAGCAAGTAGAGAAGAGCACTTGAGAGCCATCCCCATGGCAATAGACCACTCATGGAGAAGGTGAGCAAGTGGCCAGGGCTGACAAGGTAGCTGCTCATGGACAAGAAAGCTACTGTGAACCAACCCCCAGTGCATCCTGAGGGGGTTTAAAAGGCAAAATGGACATCCCAGGTATGAGGTCATGCATGAGATCATTATGAAACCAGGAGAGAGCATCAGTTACACTGTTATTCTCACCAGTGATGTGAATGACATGGAGGTCAACCTGATGGTGAATGAAGGTGTTGACTGAAGATAACAACAGTTGATTTAAGGCAGGGCATGTGTGCAAGGAGCTGAAAAGGTCAACAGCAAAGGAGCTGTCAGAAAAGACTGCAGGATGGTGAGGCACCAACTCAATTAACATGCTAGTGTGAATGGCAGAAGTGATGGCCAACAATTCCAAGAGATTTATATGGGCATTAAAGGGTACTGTAGATTGGACAGTGCACATTGAAAGCCTAAATCAAGTCAGGGAGAAATATTCCCAGACTGGATGTAGAGGCTGCATCAATGAAAACACACATAATGTCAGTGTCTGAAGGATGCCAAGTGTGTGCATCCAAAAGGTGAACACCAGGTAGATGCTTGACATGATCAGCAAGCCAGGTCAACTTGTGAACAATGGATGTATTAACACTAACACCAGCAAACATATTGGATTTGCCAGCAACTTTCTTGTATAATGCAGAAAGTCCTGGAGGCAGAAGATAAAAAAATGTTGAAGGCCCAGTTGCACCAACCAGCAAGGTGCAAGAACTCATGGAAAGGCCAATGTTTGCCAGGAATGGCAAAGGCCTGAATATGTTCCAAGAGCTCAGCTTGTTTCTGCTCCAGAAAAACAATGGTTATTTTGTTAGGATTGACAACAAACCAAATGATTACAAGTGTACTCCTAAACAGTTGTTTGGGTTCATTATGTGGCAGCCCAATCTCATCCTAGAGAAGCAGCAAGTCTGTCTGCTTATGAGGGTAAAACTTCTTGTATGGAGGATAGAATTTGACATTGTCAGCAAGCTTGAAACTGTAGGAATCATCCACATAGAGCTTTATGTCAGCAAGGAGTTTGATGTAGATGACAATTCAAGTGACAAGTGACATAAATGAAACCCAAATTTTGCAAGACCCTTGACCACCAAAATTGTTACAGTGATTGACATGATAATTACCATTAGGATCAGTGACTATCTGTTTCAGCTGCCAAAGGGGGTGCATGGGCATATAATGATAAGCCATAGACACATGCTTGATGTGAGATTGTTGTTGTTGAAATGCAATGAGGGAGGCACTGAACATGCACATACCATTCATCTTGGTTCCTGTGATCAGGTTGTGTGTGATCATATCAGTCAGAGAAGGGAAACCAGCACTGTGGTCAACAACCATACAAAGCTTCTGGGACTGCAGCTTTGCTGCAGTGTTTACAGGAACACTGTATATCCTTGGAAGTGAACTTGAACCAAAAGAAGGGGAAAAGCACAAACATGCTTCCTCATGAATCTGTGCCCTGATGAACTGACAATGGTCAGTCTATGGGAGATGATTGGGAAGATTGCTGGTTGTCAGATAGTCCTCCTTCACCATCTCTGCCCATGGCCAGAATCCATGGCACAAAGCATGACAAACAGAATGCACAAACACCTGATTTGGGTGTTCTGCCAAGAGTGCTTCAAAACTGTCAACATAAATAGGTGTGACAATCTTAAATAAATGTGGGTGTGCAAGCAGAGTGGAACAAGCAGCATCATTATGACAATCAGCAGCAGATGGCTATGGCACAGGCTCAGCAAACATTGTATCCTACACACAGGGACTTAGAGTATGGTCAGCAATGATATCCTTGTGCCAAAGCAGTTGACAACAATAAGTGGGGTCAATAAATGTATGTGCATGACTTTCAGGCAGGATTTTGACAGTCTGCTTCTCAATGGAGTTTCCCACACTTGAGACAGACATGCAAGTACTTGCAGGCATCTGTGGATTGATGACAAGTCCCTTGATTATATTTGCAACAGGCTTCACTGCATTGCAAGCATGCAGGTTGCATTCACACCCCAGATTTTGCAGGGGCCCCTGCATGGTACTGCATTCCTGATGGGAAGAAGTGTGTAGACTGGATGTTAGTAAACTGAGTGAAATTGGTGAGGAGGAGGTTGCAACAACTTCCAATGCACTTTTGAATGGCTTTGTTGAAATGGATGACCTGGAAGTGACACTTGGCCTGGTGTTGCATGAACATTTGGGAGATAAAATCTCCATATTGATGAAATTCATTAGCTTAAAAGGGGAAGACAAAGCGGTATGCATGTTCAGCAGTTCTCCAAGCAATAATCCAGTTGGGTGCTGTTTCAACCACCTAAGCAAACAAGGTGGAGGCAAATTTGAGTTCCATCTCCCCGATCTTTTCAGTGTGTTTGTCTGTTGATTGCAAGGAGCAACGATAGGATAAGACCACATCCAGGTTGATACATTGCCCCCTGAGGATATTCTTAAGCTCTCCAAGCAGGAACTTAAGCCAGCTGGAACAAAAGTCATATCTCTGGACAATCTCCTTGAAATCCTCTGACCAGTTGTCCAACAACTGGTTGGTTCATCTGAGGTACTTGGTCCCTCTGTGTGTTTCTGCTGCATGCCTCAACTTGTCAAGGAACTGGAAGTCAAGCTTGACTTGCTTTTTTGGGGGTACTAAAGTGTCAGACACTTCAGATGAGAGAGAAGATTGGGTGGATCTTTCTAATGTCTTTGAGTCACTTGGAGAGTTGTCTTCATGTCTGCAAGATGTTCCAACTCATTGTTTATCTTTTGTATCTCTTGATTTTTGAGTACACTCACACTTATTTGTGTTAACAATAGGATCAGCTTCTGTTCACATCTTGTTCTCTGTTTGACTCTCTGTGCCAGCAAAATCTTCTTTTGTTGCTTTG
This sequence comes from Xerocomus subilludens, assembly GCA_038092535.1. NCBI lineage: Eukaryota > Fungi > Basidiomycota > Agaricomycetes > Boletales > Boletaceae > Xerocomus > Xerocomus subilludens. The sequence goes on along the minus strand of JBBPQO010000306.1, from coordinate 3,099 downwards.
CAAGATTCCATTCAATGTTCTCTATCTTCCAAGCCCACTACATGCAGCTCATCCTGATATCATCTAAGAATGGAGAAGTAGTTTTGGTATGTACTCTCTTATTTGTTTGACAAGATACATCCATTAGAGATGGTGACAGCAATCCAGATGGTAGATGACATAGAGTTGACTTGCTCTTGCCTAAAAACATTAATCACTGTGAGACAGGCATCTTCAAATTTAGGTCTCCCCTGATTGAATCTGTTACTGTGTGTGTTAGCAGCAATGGACTGGGATGATTGTGCAGTAGGAGATCCTCCAATAATTCTGGGTCTAGAGAGTCTTGACATTGAGCTTGATTCATTTCTGGGTTGAGTCATAGATGATGGTGAGACTGTGATAGCCAAAAGTATTGAACCTCAAATGATGATGAAACACAAGGAAGAGTGAGGAAGTGACAATAGGAGCTTTGGAAAGACAGAGTGTAATGATGTTACAAGTTTGCATCACATTCCTTGGCATGAGTACCATCAACTCATTAAACTAGGTAAAACCAAGTCATACCCCACTTCAATTGCAAAGGTAATCCAATATGTCTGCCACTGTTAAGTCACTATTGTTGATTAGTAATGCTTGACATCATTTGGCCAAGTGTAGCTTGCACATGTATGGCCTAATGGATTGTTGAACATAGTCAAACACTCCCCCTCAAGCCCAAATAGTGGCACATGCACCTGTTCCTGGATCATAACTAAACATTGAACAAAGATATATCCACACATACATATAGTAACACTGCACTTTATAACAGTATGTGAAGATTGTTTGGAATGCACATATGTGATGTTTCATATGTGGGCCAAGAAATAATATGCATTTTTAGTAATCATCACCTCCAATCTCCATGGTGTTGCATCAGTAAATCAGACAATGTTTTATGTTGGCTTATTGTGCTTATTTTTCATGCTAAGCTCAATAAGCCAGAAAAGCCAACAAGACAGATTAGTTGCCTGGCTTACATTTGTTTTTAGACACTTTTTGACTTATTCAACTTATGTGACTTATAGGCATTGAGCTATCATGACTGAAATATATCATTTCAAAGTGTGTGATAGGTACAGATACAAATTACCTGCCAGGATGGTGGAAACACAATAGTGCATTTGGAGGAATGAAAAACTGATAATGCAGCAGTTAGCAACAAATACTAAATGTGAAGAAACCTATAGTATGGTGACCAAAGAGAAACTACAGCATGAAGTACCTGAGATAGGGCTTGCTGATATAATCTACTAAGCATTGAGTCCATTCAAGTTGACTCAACTTTATGTCAACAATAAAATGATATGCAACTCACTTTCAATGAATGGTGAAGAGATCCTCATACATGCTGTCTTCTTTGACTAAATCCTGAACACTGCTTGTTAGGGAGGGCTTCTTTATGTACACTTGAGTCTCCTTGACTGTTACAATTCATGGCTACATGTGACACACCCCTATCTTTTCCTTGATGACATCATCCCTCTCTGTTCTCTTTGAATCCTAGCAAGGGAGTAGATCCCTCTACCACCTTCCACAGTTCTCCTAGGTGTCTCTCAACCCTAGCAAGGGGGTCAACCCTCTATCATCATTCATAGTTACCATTCCTGGATGTTACTCTATCATCCTTGATTCTAACAAGGAGACTATTCTCCTATCATTATCACAGTCATCACTCTTGGATAATCCTCTATTGTCCTTAATCCTAGTAGGGGGCTATCCCACTGCCACTACCTACCATCACCTCCTCATCATCCCCTGTCCTCCTCCTCATCCTGTTCTCACTGTCCATTGTCCTCTTGGTCATTCCTTATCCTTATTGTCCTCCATTATTCTTATCATCCTTGATTGTCCTCTGTTGTCCTCATCTGGATATCCTCTCATATCTCTCCTGTTCATCCATCTCTCTTGGGACTTGTCTGGGATTTCCCTGGGACTTCCATTGTCCCTATGCTTCTCGATCTTCTAGAACACTCAGCATGAGGCTTATCTCTCCAGTGCTTTTTTTATCTTTTTGATCACTCAGATCTTCTACATGAGGCCTGTCTCCCTCATTATCTCTCTTATCTCTTGTCATCTTGCTTACTCTTTGTTCTCTAATATTCTCTGATATTCATCATATCTTTCTTATCTCTTGTCACCTTGTTTACTCATTGTTCTTAGACATTCTTCTCTGTTCTATTTTCCTCCCCTGAACTCTTTGTCTCTTGTATATATATTCTGTGATACTCTTCTGTATTTCCTCATGCTTGACTTACCTACAATTTCCCTGGATGCTCATACCTTGGCCTTCTTGTCTTGGTGTTAATATATTCTGTTGATTCCCAAGAACCTCTGTTAAGCCTATGCTGTGCTTTGAACAGTATCTTGTCCTAAGCCTTAGAACCCATGGGGTCCAGGCCCAGTAGGTCTATCTTCAGCCTGTGCCTTTGCCATCCAATACCACAAGTGGGCCATCATCACCCATGAGTTCCTCAATATGTGAGTCACCTGCCCTCACTCCTGCATGTGTTCCACCAGACTGACCTTATGGCTGGCTTGCAGCTACAACTTTGATGAGGCAAGGTTCCTTGTGGCATACCCACAAGCAGAGAGGGGCCACACCACCCTCCTGCATGCAATATATTCAGCCTGACAGGGACATGGGAAGAGCTCATCACAGTGACTGCAGTTGAAGGAGGAAGTGTAGCCCATCAACAGCAATGGCACAGGATTGACAACAATACAATAATGACAGCTGGGCCTCGAGGCCCAGCTGTCATCATACCTTGGCTTTCCATTAGTCTTGATTGCCCCACTTGTCCCTTCCTTCAAATCACTTGCAGTCTTGCTTGCTTGCTCTCCTCAACATCATTGCTAGCATATACCCTCTGTAGTACCTTCCCTTGCTTACCCACTTACTTACTCACTCCCTTGTTTGCTGCAATGATGACCAGTTCCTCAAGATCAAGCATGCAAGCAAGGATGTTCAGCATGCCTGCACAAGGTCACACCTGTCCCAAGACTGACTGATCCCACATGACATGCAACTTCAGTGGCTGTGCTAAGGCTGAACATGGCCACACACATGACTGATCACTT
>JBBPQO010000305.1:0-12396 GCA_038092535.1 Xerocomus subilludens | reverse complement strand
TATGCACAAAGGTACACTCGCATCAAATTATGCTGTGAAGAATATGATTTCTAGTAATGGATGCCGCAATATCAAAAGAAACAAAGGTAGAAGTGAAAAATTATATGAAGTGAATCCAAAGTTCCAGAGTTGTGGGAACTTCGGGTTGGCATGTGAATTTCTGGAAAGATTTTCGGATCTTTCAAATGCCTCAAGTCACTTGTTCCTGTATGAAGTATCAAAAACAATGTGATACTTCTGAAGGCATCATGTTCAGAAACACCTTTGGATACAAACACTTGTGTATGATTACTGTCAGGTGGTGTTGACAGACCTGACAGATGGTTACGGTGGGCAGAGAGTTTGTAAATATCTGTGAAATAGAGCTGCAGAACAAGAAGATTGAAGATAGCATTATACTGCCGTTTTTCACTGAAATCTGCACATATTGCCAATATTGGCCTTTCAGCCACGAGCATGACACCATTGCAAAGTACAGTATATAAACACCAGTGGGGGTTACTCTTGATCTACTAGGCACCACAGTTCATCCACTCTGCGTACATACGTCACTCCTGTCCATCGCATTGCAGTAGTGAGGACCAGATGATGGACCTAACATCAGGGTCTCTTGAGTGCAAAGTTAGCAGCCTGGCTCTTTGCATTCCTTGAGGAAAAGCATGTTTACATTTCTGGAGAGGGATTCAGAGACCTGCCATAATATCACAAGCATTCCTGCTTCCGACATGAATTTTGCATCTAGGATGAAACACACTTCAGAATGTTTTAGTTTGACCTGAAATATCTCTTCCTCTTCCAAAGCCCCGTTGTGGATGAGTGCTTCCATGTATTCCAGATTCAGTGTGACTGCTACACCCAAGAGCGAGGCATCCAACTGTTCCTCATATGGTTGGTCTCAGAATGATAAGGGAGGGCCATCATGAAGACAGCAGACAAATAGCTTGGCTAGTTCTGGAAAGTCAACGCAAGACAGGAAAAAGAATGATGTGAGGGTCGTCGCTTCCAAGAATAAGCATTCAAGACAAGGTAGCCTGAGCTTATGGAAACCATAGAATTCCTCTCTGGAGAGGAACTTCGAGTCATGAAGAACATATTCTCCTACATACGGGTCTATGAGGAGCTTCATCTTCCCTATGGTAGCCAGGAAGGTCGGTATGTTTGTACTGGACAGTCAACCTGGAACTCTCAAACTTGTTTGGTTAATGTGATCCACTGAAACATGGGTCTAGAGCCACACCCATCTGCTTCACCACCCTAAGTTGTTTGAGACGTGTAGAGCTGGAGAGCAGGTGGAAAAGGTGATGGTTCGCCTCTCCTGGAGTTGACCAGTAGGAGTGGAAAATAAATTCCTCTATGTGCTGCGCATGAGGCCCTAATATATCCAGGAATCTGGCCCACTGATGGGCTCTCTTTTCTGACAGTAATCAATCACAAGTCTTTGGATTTGAATAATCCAAAGGACCCGGTTCACCTAAGGATCCTAGAATCTGATGATCTAGGCAAAAGCTACTATGCAGGTTCTGAGATTCCCACACCTATGGAACATTGGATATTTTGGATGAAGAACTCAAGCAACCTGTTAATGGACCCGGAGATCCGAGGGTCCCTCCGAAAACTCTCATGCTGGATCCCAAGTTCCCATGACTTCGGATCCTCGGGTTTACATGTAATTCCTTTCCTTGAATTCTTCTGTCTCTTTTGAAGTTATGGAATCCATCAATACATACGATGCCGTTCTTACACGTTCACCACAGCATGATTTGATGTTAGTGTACCTCTATCCATAGTATATTGACCTTCACTCCGCTTACAGGTACCTCGGTCATATTCGCCCTCTTATGCAGTGGCTGAGGTGAGTTTACTTTTACTGAGTTTTATTAATAGCTGATTAACTATAGTTCTGGGAAATCCATGCCTTTTGTCTAGGTGAATAGTGACAATGGGTGACCTAATGAGGAAAATCTCCAAGTATGTTGAACAATGCCCATTTGTGAAATGCCCGCAGTGGACGAATGATTTGTGGATGTCGTGGGTGAGACATGTTTATCTCCACAGTGTGGATAGGTTAGTCCAAAGGTGGGTATGCATACGAATAAATCGTTTCCGGGCCCTCAGAACTTTGCATATACTTCATGTGATTTGCTCACTTGAACTTTTCAGCTTCTTGACATTATGGCATCCACTACTACAAATAATGTCCTAATGAGAACCCAATTACAAAAAAAAGGATACAATAGACGTTTTTGAATGGTGACTTTTCTTTTCCAAGTGTCCATTGTCCAACTTCTCCATTGTCCCACTGTTTCATTGTTCTGTCCACACCCTTGAATAGCAAGTTGTAGGTTGCCCCAGTGGATTATTGTCCCGATATAGATCTTGTGGATAGGGTCCCTTATATATATAAACTCTCCAGAATCACCTTCTCTTGCCATCATCACCATGATCTCACAACTCAAACCTTCTATCTCACTATCCTACAGCTTTCCATTATGAAATCAGAAACTGGTTCTCCACTCTCCAGAAGCAGCAATCAAAAAGAGCCTCATGCCTAGCACCTGCTGCTTCCTCTCACCAAAAATGCCTCCCTTTCAAGCAAAACACTCTTCTCAGCTTCCTCACCTACCTAGATCTGGCAGCCCAATGAGACACCACCATCTTCACCTCCCTTGTTGTCACCTTCTACATGATCTCCTGCCTTGGAGAGTTCACAGTCCCCTCCCTCAACAAATTCAATGCCCTTCATCTGTCACCAATGCAGCACCACAACAACATTCCTGTTCTCTCCTTTCACCTGCCAGTTACAAAATGCTCGACCTCTGGAGAGATCATCCAATGTGCACAGCTCAATCAGCTGACAGATCCAGTCATGTGGCTACAGAACTATTTTGACATCAACAGCCCAGGCCTCAATGACCATATTTTTGCCTAGAGATACCCAAAAGGCCTCTGTCCTCTCACCAAGCAAGAGGTCACCAAGCAAATCCACAAAATCGTCATCCAGCACAATCCGCCAATTTTCAAAGGGCACAGCCTGTGCATTGGAGGGACATTACATTATCTTCTTCGGGGTACTCCTTTTGACATGGTCAAAACCATGGGCAGATAGTCAGGCAATTCGTTCACAAGATACCTCCACAAACAAGCAGTCATACTCACCCCATACCTCCAAGAAAGACCTGAAATCATTGAAAGGCTCACCACCTTTGCAATGCCACCAGTCAGATAGTAAGTATATTCATCATGCTCCTTCCACTAGGGGAGAGCTTCACATCTCACATCGCAGACTCCTTCACTGTGGGAAAGCAGCTTGATCTTCCTGGCATGAATTGCCTTGGGCTAGAAAGCCCTCAGGTTTTCACCCAACCTCAGTTATTACTTACCTACATAGCACGAATAGTTTACCAATCTCGAATACATTTCAGGCGCGTCACAACATGCCTCTTCTCACCACTCACGGTAGCGTTCGAAATACACGGAGTGTGACGCGGCGTGTGACACTCGTGCCGCACGGCACGGCTAATGATTGTTTAATCTCCGCTTCAATGTGTGGCTGCGCAACTCGTAGTCTCGGATACTCGGACGTCCTTCCCGCGGACCCTTCCTACACACACCACGAAATTGTATTTACTGATTTCCGTGGACTTTCACCTACTGCTGACTCAAAGAGTATCACATATCGCTTCTATAGATACCTTGTGTGCATTCGTCTCATGTGTTTCACTTCTCTAGGTTAATACTTAACATCTCCTCCCCCTCATTGACGTGCAACCCCACTGTGAAGGCTACTGCCTCTCTCCCGTCTTCCTCACAGGCTCGTTGTCCTTGATTTGCGTCAATAACGAGTACCATGTGATCCCCAGGCCGCTTCCTGTTGCCACCCATTCCACAAACTCTTCTGACGAAACCCGTTCAAATCTCTTGGGAGCCAAAGCTCGGATATTGTCTTCCAAAAACGCCTCAAACTGAATGACGTCCAAGCGTCTAGGGCATTCCAATACAAAGTGTTCGTCATTGGTTTGGTGGAAGCTGTCCGTACCTCACACTCAGGTTGGAACCAGATGAGATGGTGGATCGGATGAAAAGATTCAAGGTCAGTCTTCGTCGCTCAACAGCCGCGTTCGTTGCTTCCAATGCGGCATCTGCGGTTGAAGGATCATCATGCGTACTGTCCTCCCCACACTCGAGCACTCGTCGAAATCAAAGTCAGAGCTGAAGCCCTTCACATCATCGCGCACGTTCTACTGAAACATGAGCACATTGCATCACTTGAGATGCGGCCCTTGCTCGCAGATGGTGACGACGAAGTCAGTTTTTTTACAATACCCACGCATCCAGTTCCACCGATGCTTGGTGAACAATACAAGGAGGGGTACTTGGGCAAGAACATTGAAATATTTGTCCCGCTCATGGAGCATTTCATTGTATCAATGATATCGCTCAATCTCTTATTGGATGCTTGGATGCGTACAGTGTGGTTCAACGGTATGTGGACCCGGAGTTCAGAGTTCATGCAGCATTTACTCCAGGTGCAGCCAGCCAGAATCGCGTCCCTCCTTTGAGAGGGGAGTCCATTCGGCGGAGTGGACAAGGTGAAATAGCTGTCATCGCTTCTCGGAAGGTAAGAGTTGCTCGCTGATACGCCTTTCCAAAATACCTATAAAGCACGTGGGGAAACCATTCGCCGGTGACTTGACGAGTTCAAACACGAATTTCTGGTAGTTCGAACGATCGGCGATCAGCGCCTCCGAAACGCATGGCTGTGTGCTGCACAACTCATCCATGGTGTCTCAAGATAGCTCGCCTGCCAATTGATCCAGCTGCTTGATGTCACTTCGCAAAAAAAGACGCGACGCCACCTTTCAAACCATTGACCCAACAGGTGCGATCCCATGGGCCAGTCGGGCGGGAAGGACCTGCCACTACAATAGCAGCACTTTATGCGTTCCCATAAGTACGCCGCAGAATCCGCGATTCGGTAAATGACACGGACTAGGATCTAAGAACCGTGCTCGTCTCAGGCTCTCGTGGCCCAGAAGACCAGACCGAGGCGGATCATCATCATCGAAACAGCTGCTACTTGGCTCAAGGCATGACGCAGCCCTTCTTACCTACTAGTAGCAGACTTGAGCGTCGCCAATTTTGCTAGTAAAATAGGAGTTTCAAGTAACCAACGTTGATGTAGATCGCCATCAGGCACAGTGGCCACGGGGATTGATATATTGCGTGTTGTCGCCAACGTTGTCACGCACACCACATGAAGGCGTGACGCCTAAGGGAGTTAAAATATGCCCTGCCAAGAATGTCAGAAAAATCATATCTCTCGTTGTTGAATGACTGTGCGTTTGGCCTCCTCCATGCAAATCCCCAACCTGTGCTCACATATCATTTTTCCGGCTATTGACACCATCTTCTGGCTGGGACTGTACATTATCTGGTATGCGATAACATTCATGCTGTTCAAGTTGAGGTATCAATTACGCATGGTGGCAGATAACACAGGACGATGGCTGGTTATACTGGTATCATCTACATCCACAACAACACACCCGGGGATATCCGTGTCTTTGTCCATACAGGTGCTGGCGACCCCAACGCCCACTTGAATCAGTTAAGGACAATTACATCTGGAAGCACTGGAGGATGGCTAAGGAATGGGCGGCGATATGTGACTGTTTTACAACTTGCCACTAGGCATATCGACCATTTTATGGGGGAACTTGGCGAAATTTATAATGTAAATCCCGCTGGCACTGTGGCAGCACCGGCGGCCTAATGTTGTGGGCAGGATTATTATCTATTATGATGCAAAAGGTGTTTGAGCTTCGACCTCCACTGATTTCCGAAATTGGCAGAACTGTGAATGGACCCGAATAGCCCGTGCCCCTCACATGTTCGGAAAGACTCTTCTTTCTTGACATTGTCCAGAGTTCATCAGGAAAAGTGCGAATCATCCTTAGTGGGTCTGGCTGTGTCTAGCACATCAGCAAAAGAGTAAGTGAGATTGGACAACCTATGTGATCTAGCCCTAGACCACCCTGTCAGTCAAATGCAGGGTAATCTAGCCCTAGGTGCCTTCTAGGTCCTACATAGGTCATATCCTAGTACTAGACCTAGACTCACACTGTAGGGCAAGAATCTGACCATTGACTTGGACCCAGGCATCAGCAAATTCACAAAGTACTTTTTAGGTTTTTCATCATGTCAATGGTAATGGAGAGCACATAAGCCAAAAATCACATTAAATCACAATTCTGATGTGGAAAGCACAAAAAGTCATTATTATCTGAAAAGCATTACACAAATGTAGGTTAACTATAAAGAGATAAAGCTACTACTACCATAATGAGCCATGTAACAAGTTGAATGTCCTGCAGGGGGATGAGTGGAGCATCCAAGGAACACTATGAGCACTGAGATGAAGGAGGAAGAGGGTGGGGAAATTCTCCATGACCATTGGTACTAATAAGCTCTCCAACCATGGGCAGATTCAAATTGAAGTAACAGTACTATGGCTGGAATTACAAAGCATAGCATTAGCACTTCATTTGATAGTAGAGTCTCATACTCATATATGCATGAACTTTGGAGAGTGAGATTTATAGTTATCATAGTGGGTTGGAATATTGCAAAAGCATGATGGTCAGCAAACTTGTTGATGTGGAAGAGGCAGAAATAGTTGTATGACTGATTAGGGAGGATTCCTTGAGGGGGGATTTCAGTGGCAGCTGCATATATGGAAATGAGATGGGCTGCATGGAAAATGGTGTTGATGTGTATCATAGCAATCCTAGGTTGTCTTGTAGCAGTGACATGGGTCTTGATGACCCACATGCCTGTGTTCTCATCCAGTGCATCTCCAACATGATGGAGCTAGTAAAATAACCACAAATGGATAGAGGATACCTTGAAATGTAAAGGAAAAAAAAAAAAAAAACAAGCAACATCCATTTCCCTGAAGCCCACAAGGTCTGGTTTGATTACCACCAATACACAGTTATGTCATTGACCTTCATTCCTCCAATTTATACAGGATTGGAGATTCATGATGCATGCCTCCAGTTCCACACAAGTCACTTGGTGAATAAAACATAGATGATGCAGAGTTGCAAATGGAGATCCTATCTGCATATAAAGGGCACATGTCATATGGTCTGTCATCATTGGCATGGGTTTGGATATGAAGGAAAGCACAGACAACTTAGGGAAGACAGCAAGTTCCAAGTTCAGTGGCAATGTCTGGCATAGTCTTTCCCTTGTTGTGTTCTAGGAGTACAAATAGCAAATATACTGTCACTAATATGCAAATAGAGCTTGGGAACATCTACTTACAGGAAGTTCAAGCAAGCCACACAAAAGCCTCCACATGGTGGCCATCCACTGGTTTGGAGTTATCAGAGTCATTCTACTGATTTACATTTTCAAGATGGTACTCTCTATTGAGTTATTGTTCTTGATTGTGTGCATGTTGATTCTCTTGGTCATTGGATTGTACTGAGAAATGATTCCATCAGCATTCATAATCTTTGCCTTAGGATCATAACACTTGAAGAATATTAGCACCACCTGGTTCAATGGTCCCTGCCCTTGAGACAAGCATACCTTGTGACTGGAACATGATCCATGGGACTCTCAGCTTGTTGAGCCTCTGGTTGATGGCCAGTATCTAGCCCAATGCTTGGTGGTGACTTGAGCATCTATATAGCTTTTTCATGGCCTTAATATGCTTTGACTTGGTGATGGACAGACACAAGCAATTTGGTGCCCCAAACTCCCTTATTAGCTCCACAAATAGTGTAGGCAAGGGAGCGACATGTACCATGTGGCACCAGTATTGATGAAGATAATGCAATACCATTGAAACTGAGAGAGGATGTCTTTGAGTTGCATAATCTCCAAGCTTGTAATGATGTTCTTGCATACTAAACAACAGAATTCCAAGAACATGCAGAGTGCATGCAGCATGTCATGCAGGACATGGCCATCAATAGCAGCCAGGCAAACCTAATGATGAGAGCCAGCCTGAGTCAGTGTTTGCAACATGGTTTGACATGTTTTGATATGAACAGACCTTCATGAGGGCCTTTGAATTGTTGCCTGTCCACTGCTTGAAATGTCAACCTTGAGGAAAATGGTGGAGGCCAGCAAATGAAGTCACAGATGTGATGCTATCAATCATATCAGTAAAATAAACCATATACTATGTGACAGAGGGTACTTACAGTGATCTCTATTGTCCAGGATTGTATCTATCCATTTCAATCATATGTGATGATGAGGTACTTCTTGACCCAGTCAACCAAGTGATCTTTGAATACCCCTTTGATTAACTGATGAAGGATGCCTGGACAGAGGAGCCAATATATGTCAGTTTGAGGGAAACCATTTGTAAAAGGCTACAAGCAGTGAGAACCTATAAGATAAAAGTTGAATAGACACTCACCACAATATAATTGACAACACTGAATTTGTTCCACAGGTCATCAGTGTCTAACTCCTTGATCAAAATTTCAGTGTGGTTCTAAGAGCACAGTAGTCCACCCTCATCAAGATTTAATTGGTGGCCAAGGCACCTTGTGAGATTAAGATTAACAAGAGCAAATACTGGTTGAATACAGAATAACACACCTTGGAAACCAGTTTCATAAAATGAAAGCTCATGAAGCTTGCTCTTCATAATCAGAAATTTATGGACCAAGTTCATACACTGCTTGGCAATACTGTTGGTCACTGCAATGCACCACATCCCATTAGATCATGTAAGGTTATGTTTTAGCACCTGAAGAATGTGGAACAAGAATACATGATGTAGTTGGCAGCAAAACTTGTGAAAGCAAGCCATCTTTGCCTCTTCATGGGTAGCTATTCATTATTCAAGTTGCTAGGTCACATAGAATTTATTTAGATTGACAATCTACTTACTTTTTTGAGTGACAAGAAAGCTAATCAGAGAAACACCATGAAAATGTGACTGTCAAGCATTGTTGTGGAGGTTTCCAATTGATAAGTACAATGGATAGTAGTCATGTTGTCCTGTAGCTACAGAGACTGTAGTTTTGTCACTATTTAGGGTGACCAGCATGAACATCACACCCTTGCAGTTTGGGTTGTCATGAGAAATGATATCCTAGTTATCTCAATCATTGATAGTACCAATGGATGAAGAGATAAAAAAATGTACTGCTTGGTTCCAAGCCCAATCACCTTCCATGAAATCTTGAAAATGCTGCTGATTTCTCTATAAGTCAAATTTCCAGTAGGGCTGGTAGTCCATCTTTTTTGCCAACTCAGGATTGGCAAGGATGTTGTAGATGGTCTGGTGGGGACATTGATACCATATGTCATAGATTACATCCATTCATGGTGTGTGACCTTCATCAGCTGGTATGGGAGTGTACTAGAGAGAGAAAAAATGCCATTTTACAGCTCTTTCTTGAATGGCATCAAAAGTTTTGTAGAGTTCTTGGTGGTCTTTATATAATAGATAAGCACCAGCCTTGAGAAGGGATTTGCCACATATGTTTGAGAGCATGTCAATCTGTTGGCCAGGCATTTGGTTGCATGTGTATAGGAACTTGGCCAGCTTGAATTCTAGTTGGCCTTGAAAGGAGGACTAGTCATCCTCATTGGGCACATCCACTGGAGCTGGCTGCACTCCTGGTGGTAAGAAATCCCCAGTGGGGTCACAAGGATGACCTGTTGAGAAAAGTGTCAGAAAACAATAGTTGAAGTGGACCATTACACTGACCAGTTATAGATGGATGGTAATTACAATAGACTGTGTTGTGGCGACCCAAATACTTAGCCTCAATATAGGGGAAGTCATTGTTGTCTGCATTATGGAGGGCTAGGATCCAATTTGGCAGAGGAGTTGACCTCTGAGCTGGCCAAGAGGGACTTGGAGAGACAGACATACAAGAATGCTTTGCATGTGTTGCGAGAGCCAAACTACAACGTCAATCCTCAAGGGTGATACGCTCCCAAAGACGAACGATGAGCAAAAGATGTGTGATGAAGAGAATAGTGACAACACTCAGATCGAAGATCGAATGCGTCAAAGAGTAGGCAGCGCTTAGGCAAAAGCCAAATACGCAAATGGTGTAGAGGAGGATGATAGCCAGATCCTTAATCCGCAGGCTCAAGCGCAAACGCCGAATGCCGTTGAACAAATGAATTAGGCTGGAGAAACAGCCTAACTAACTACGGTTTATATATATGGGGTTACGCACGGACCTGCGCAGTTTTCGCAGTCAAAAGTGGCCCTAAACAATACGGAAATAGAAAAAGACTACGTAACCGCAGTTGCCGCAGCTGTCGCTAAGGCCAAGAAAAAGAGGGACGCGTACTGGACGCGTTCGCGTGCGCTGAGTCACACATACCTGAAGGGTGAAAGGTTCAGCGTAGGAAATACAATCACGACGATGATAGGGTCCTAGACGCTCGAACATATGGTGGTACATGTGAGCGTTCATCTTCGAGGATGAACGTAGTAGAATAGAAAGAAAAGCGTACGATTTATAACAGCATGTTGATGTTGTGCTAGTCTAAATTTATTTTTGAATAAACAATTACATCCTGAATTTGTACAAGGGTACTGAAGCTGAGCATGCTGCAGAGTGGGCATTGATGCTGATAAGTCCATGACTAAAAAAAAAGTTTGCACAGAAGAAATAAACATACTAACTATAAACAGAGAGGGAGTGTCATATACACAAGTTTCATCTTTTTGTTCAGTCCTCACTCATTCCTTCAGACTCTTCTGCTCCTTTGAGTTTTATCCCCTCTTGTTCTTCCAACTTAAACATTTTTTTCTGTTCTTATTTAACCAGCCTCCTCTTAATGGCTGCACCTCATCACCCAAGTGAAGGGGGCCAGGCACAGCCTGCTCAACCTTCTGAGCATTGAATTAGTATATGACCATCCAATGTGAATGCTTGACCTGCCTTACCAGACAAACCAGCCCCTCAGGATACCTCTGAACAAAGGTGTGCTGATGATGAACAAATTAGACTCATGAAAGAAGAAAAGAAAACAGCAAAGCAAGATGCTTACTGATGAATCTCAAATCTGCAAGCACAAATGGTGGTTGACCAGTCTGCAGCCTTCAAAGAGCAAGCTGCTGTGCATCCAAAGCCTTGCATTGTGAGGAAAAAATCCTCCAACAAACTGTTATATTTGCACTTTTTCACTAAGTCAAATTCTGTAACTCTGGCCTTTTGTTCCTAGGACCTCTGAAGTGTTCTCAGTCATGAGACCATCTGGGGCTGTCGGACAGGCATGTGATTCTTTGTTGTTTGACTACCTTTGATATTCTGTTCTACTATTTGCATTATCTTGACAGGTGTTGATACCAGGGGCTGCATCAGTAGCTGCCACTGTCTTGTCTCACCTCCAACATGTAGAGTCTCCTGGAAAAGCTCTGGAATTACCAATGCTGTTGTTCTGCAACAGGTGGGTCCTTTGGGGTTTTGATGGAATTGCCAATACTGTCACTTTGTTCTGTATATAAACTCTATACTCTGCTCCTATAACCTCAGTTTGGATATCAATTCTAGTTCTGATCATTCCCCAACCCTCTGCCTCAGTCTGACCCCTTCTCTTGTCCAGCCTCAGCTCTTACTCTCTTCTAGCTCTCTGCTCAAACCTCTGACCCTCTGACCTCTGACCTCCAGCCCACTGGATGACCCTCTGAGATACTTGGGACTGGATTTCAACAAGGGTGCACCACATAAGGTGAAGCCATTGTCCCTTCCATCCAGTTGCTAATTCTGGCATTCTGGAGTTTCACCTGGAGATCAGTCCTATTTTTAACAGACTCCAACTGTAAGAGTTGGCATTGCAGAGCAGGAAGTGTAGACTGGGCCATGGACATATTACCCATAGTTCCCACAGCTTGCTCTGGAGCCTGGTCAGTGGTTGGGGTATCAGCTGCCATGGATAGCAAAGGTGAAAGGAGAAAAGTGGGGGTATTACTGAGGTCATGGAAGTCAAATGTGGATAATAAGTATGTGAGTGACTACACACCAGAAAAGCTTCCTGAAGGGCTGACTGCATACTCTACCCTAAAAAAGAGAAAGTCCTGAGGTTTAGTATTGGTATCCTGGAGGTGTGAATTGCACCATGGAAGCAGTACAGTACAGCTTAGGGATTCAACAATAAGGCAATGAAATTCCCTGAAGGTTGCAAGCCTGTTGCTAGGGATTAATTAGAAGGAATGGAAATGCACCTGAGGGCTGGTCACCCATCATCTTGGATCAGGGGAAAACAGTCATCTCGAGGCATGCTTGCATACTTACATTCATTTTGATTAGTATAAGACAGGAAGATATTGGGATTGAGACCTACTCCTGAAGGATGAGCTGATTGTTCTGGAGTACCTGTTGGTTGCCAGGCATATCC
>JBBPQO010000304.1:0-12401 GCA_038092535.1 Xerocomus subilludens | reverse complement strand
TCTCCCATTTTTTCCCCTTCAGTCACTGTAGGAACAGCTGTAATGACTCACCAATATACATACCTTGATTTCTTGAAAGGATCCTTGCTAATATGTGCCCCGGTTCATTCACAATAATTCGTTTGGTGAGGGGAACCTGGCTAGCGGGCCCACATCTCTTCGGCTTAGGAATGCACCATTAGAATGCTTATATTTTGTTACCATCGTCTGAAGCCCGAAGAATAGTGTGATTTTCATTATAAATACAAGCAGATTGGTGGACTATTTGACGAGACAAAATCATTTTGCATAGGAGGCCCAAATTGCACAAAAATCGCGCGTTGACGCAGCTGTGCCAAGATTTTTGAAAACAGCAATAATCTTCAATGGCAATAACTCACCTTTTTGCAGGCCAGGTAGGAATAAGGTGTCTCCTTTTATTTGGCTGAGTCAGCTCAATAACCTTAAATCTCAAGGTCTAAACATAGATGGAAGTAATTCTAGCCAACCAATTGATTAGGGATCACTGATACAGATCATGGCAAGGACTCACACACATGGTTCCACAGAATCCAAAACATCGAACCTAGAAGTTGACAGCTAGTAGAAGAGTATAAGGACAGTGCAGATTCACACCAGAAGGAATGATGTAGACACATGCATCCATGGCTTTTCTACAACCATGGTAGAATACACCATGATCTTAGAATAAGTACTGCATCGACAGACCCAAATATATCCAATCTGGGGAGATTGGTGGCCAGTCAAATTAATACAAATTGCATAGATATAGCAACATATACTTTATGGGAGGTTGTGCGGACTGGAAATCAATGTACTTGATGTCATGGAGCATACTTGGATATGCATGTTACACACCATAATCATATCCAATGCCAGCAATGACTGCAACTAGGAAGGACATTTAGTTCAATGAGCAGAGCACCAAGATCAATGAGTATACAGGACATGAAACTGTTCATCAGAATGTCTGAAACAACTTGCACAGTAAATTCCATGAAGTTGGCAGAAGGAACACTTGAAAAAGCAATGTCTACAAAGAATGATGAGGTGGTCACTGATGAGTGCTAGAAGGGGCCATCAGCACACACATCAGCTACCAGTGGTGGGGAATTAAAATACCAGTGGGCATCTTGCCATCATATCAAAGGTAGGCACATCAAGAATATGTTTGGAACATTGCATTTTCCACTGACCAGCATTCTGATGATCAGTGGTGGCATCCCAAAAATGTAACAACAGACATGAGTGGCTGCCAATTCGCAATAGAGAAGTGAGAAAATGCCACTGCACACCATGATTCACAAGTAGTAGAGCAACAACTTATAAATGTCAGTTAGCATAGCATACAAGGTGGCTAAACATGGGGAAAATCCCTAGCTGCTATCAGGAAAGCTTAGTGGGTGGCAAATTAAGTTGAGAATCAAGGATATGATTTGGCAATAGCCACTGTATGCTCCTGCTTGCTCTTGGTAAGATAACAAAAGTTGTTATAAACTTGTATGTTTTCTCGTCCTCTTTCCAACTACACACATCCTCGAAGATGTGTGCTCACATGTAATACCATACGTTCAAGCATTTAGGACTTCCTTTTCTTTTTTCTTGTCCTTTCTCTTATAACACTGATCCTTTCAAACTTCTTCTTCATGTGACTCAGCACATGTGCACATATGTGTTACGTACATGTCCTCTTCCCCCTTCTTGCTATGTTGTGACATGTTCCACGTTCGCCCTACTGCATTTGCTGTGGCCACAACATCCTTTTCCCTTTGTGTCTACTTTAGGGCCACTTTTGACTGTGCGCTGCACAGGTCCATGCAAACCCCTCTCATGTATATAAGCAGTAGCTAGTCAACTGGTCCCTCCAGTCTTATTCACTTGTTCACGATATTCGGCTTTACACTTGAGTCTGAACTAAGAATCTGGCTATCGTCCTTCTCTATACTCTTTGTATATTCGGCATCTGCCTGAGCGCTGCCTTCTCTCTTACACATTCAGTCTTTGACTTGAGCATTCTTACCATCCTATTCATCACCCATCTACTACTTATTGTTCACCTTTGGGAGTGTCTTGCCCTTGAGGGTTAGCTTTGGAGTTTGGCTCTCGCAACAAAAGTGGGCCAAGTAAGTACATTAATTGCCAGTAGGACTTGAAAATCAATGAAATTAGCAGTCTCAGGCTTGCGATGCTAATGTGTTGACCATATCTTGGAAACATTGACATGACATGCCTGGACTCTGAACTGGACATGAAGGCTACAGAGGTCTCGGTGAACATTCAGAACAAGGTTGTCATGATACTAATGTGGGGTCTATGTGTTCTTTGCATTGGAAAAATAGAGCTCAAGGGTGCGATCATACAGAAGGTTGCCCAGGGAGGATGGAAGGGGTCATGGAGGGGCCCAGGCAGGGATGGTATGTGGATGGAGTGGAAAGCAGGAATGGGCTATTATAGTGTGCTTGTTGGCATAGAACTCATCCTGATTGTGGAGTATGCCAAAGAGGTCATTGATGCTGTGCAAGTTGGGCAAGATGGCATAGCCATAAAATGCAGGTCAGCAAATTGTGACTTCCACTACTAAGAAGAACATGATCTGTCCGTGTCTCAATGTCCCCTCTCCAATGCCTCTCAGAACACCTCATAGAGTCAACCACAGGCAGTGTGAAAATGTCACTTCCAAGCCAAGTCCCCAACTGGATTGCATCTCAGCCTGCCAGTCCATCCCAGGTTTCTTCCATCTGTAAATCATCAAAATGCTTACTCATACTTTTTAGACTTACTCAGCATGTGTAAGTGTACAAGTTGCTTAAGTAATGTAAGTTGTGACTTGCATAGCAGATCTTTTTCTGGCCAAGTGTCACAAGTTCACAAGTCAATGAAAGTAACAAGTTGTCCATAAAAATTTCCAGTGTTCTAAATAGTATAGTAATGTTACTGCCATTACAAATTCTAAGCCATCTGGGATCATACTAATGCTACTTCCCTCCCTTGAGTCCCTGTATGAGCAGAGATAATGATGGCTCATGGGGGTAACCCAATGATCAAGGCAACAATAGATAATAATGACACAAGAATATTGGTGTCAAGGAGAACAATAATGGTGTAACCAGGAATGACATTTCCATTTAACTGCTGGGAGCAGTGAGTCACACTAAAATGGAATAAGAATGAGAAGATGGAGAGGAATATTGATGACAAAACAATGTTCATGTTCAGGATCAGCAAGTTGCACTGAAAAGAAGTGAGAATGAAAAATGAGCTTGCAGTGGGTGCTTACACTTTGTTCCTGCACTCTGCAAGATTGGGAGTTGGGAGCATAGATGAAATCTTGGAGATGCTTGAGCACAAGTGGGAATAAAAACAGAAAAAAACAATGATAAAATGATGTTTGTGTTGAGGATCTGAAAGTCATGCTGAAAGGGTGTGAGAACAAGAAGTGGGCATGTGGCAGGTACTTACACTGTGTTTCTGCACTCTCCAAGGTCAGTTGAGTGAGGCTATATCAATGGAGTGATGATCTGCATATTTGTTGATGTAAAATGCCTGAAACAAATCATAGGATTGATGAGGTTGAGTTGGAGGATCAGAGGCAACAAATTGATTACCATAGATGGGGATGAGATGGGTGGCACAATAGATGAAATCAACATGAACGACAGAAATGTTGCTTTGATTCTGGCTGTGTGGTCCACATGCCAGTATTGGAGTCTGGCTCATCCAAACAGACAAATCGATGTACTACAGTGCACAGATAGTACTGACTGAGCATCATAAAGGCAAAAAAGACCAGGATGCAAACTACACCCAAACCACACATTCCTGGAATATTTGGATTAGTAGTAATGAATGTACAATCATATTGAGGTTGATTCTGCCTCCATGATGGGCAAGAGCAAATCATTTCCCAATGGATGCCATTGATTCCACTGATGTCACTGGGCACATAGAAACTGACTGTGGCAGAATTAAAGACTGAGATTTTACTGTTGTAGAGAGGGCATTCATCAAGGGGGATATTAGTAGGGCCATGTAGGCCATCCTAGTTATCCTGCTGGTAAAGAAAGTGTTATAAAAGTTTCTCAATGTGAATCAAGTCAATATCCAACTCCTTGCCAAGGTGCTGAACTGCCTTTGCCCACCTTTGCTCTGTCTCATGAAGATCAACAAATATATGAATAGCAGATAGCCTGAGACTTATGGGCTCTGTGTGCAAGCTTGACATCAGCATGAATCATTACTGGGTCATCTATCACATCACCACCATCCTCAGTTGAAGGTCTGTCCAGGTGACTGTTGTTGGTGGGAGAGTCTGGTTCAACTTGTTTGTTCTGCTCTGAGTTGAACTGTATTGTAGAAAAGTTGTTAGTAGTAATCATTGACATGAAATTACTGTCAGACTAGATTGAATGTGAACCACATACCTAATGTCTCCTCAAGGACTGAAAGACATGTATCCTTCAGCATCCCCCATTCATGAAAATCCACCTGCAATGCTGCAAGTTTATTCAGCTGCTGGTTGCAGAAAGCATTTGACCTAATGGTTTGTTGTGGCTGGAGCGATGATAGGGTTCTTTAATGGCTTTGATGTGCTTTGATTCTGTGATGGATGAACAGAGACTATTTGGTGCACCAAATCATTGGATCATGTTTTCATAATGTTTCATGGAGTGTTGGCAAGGAAGGGTGAAGGTTGAGATGACACCAGTGGAACAGAAAATCTTGTGGTATTGGTGGAAACATGTCAATGTGTTGTCTATATCCTTGAGTGTATCCTTAGCAATCACATTGAGTTTGGACAAGATAGAAAAATTCCAAGAATGCTCAGAATGTTTGAACAACAGCTATTGGGACATGGCCCTAAATCACCAGTAGATATACTTGTGATATATAATGATGAGAACCTAACTAAGATGTAGAAATAAATAATAGCTTCATCAACACTTTGAAATTATCACCCATCAATTGTTTAAAGTGCCATCCTTGAGGGAATCTTCTGAGGCCAGCAAATGGGGCCACAGTGGCAATTCTAGAATAACAGATTTGTTAGCCTAATATGGCTTCAAGGACATGATTATGTGCTGGACATACCACCATTCAAGCATGACATTTGCCTGAGTGGTGCTATAAATCTTGACAAGATATTTTTCAACCCAATAGATGAGATGATCCTTGAAGGCTCCTTGAATGATTTGATGAAGGAGATCTGGTGAAATTAGTTTGTAAATGTCAGCACGAGGAAAATCATTAGTGAACAGCTTCCCATTAGTTAGAGCATATCTGATGGGAATAAAGAACGAAACATACCACTAATTGACTAATGATACCATACTGCTCCCAAAGAATGTTGAGATCAAACTCATTGATCAATGCCTCAGCATGTTCTCAGCACTGCACAAGTGCATCATTATCCAGCTGATTTCAAAATGAGAGGCACCAAAGAATACCATCAGATAGTATATGAATTGAAAGAGGAACAACAAGGTACTTTGGACACCAGTTGCATACTATGAATGAGAGCAAGACTTGCTCTTCATAATCTGCAATATATGGTCCTAACCTGTATATAACAAACATGGTGGTAATGGCCATCCCTGAATCATCCAATTTCAGAGTCTGATATGGTGGGCTTGAGGGACTGTAAGATTTCTGAAAGTGATGTGTGAAAGAATTGCCATTTGAAAAGGCAGAACGTAATGTATGAAGCATGCTCCTTTGTTGCTGTCACAAAAGAGTTAAAGACTGAAAGACTGTAATACAAAAATAACTTACTTTTTGCCATGGTGAGGAACCCAACAAGAATGAGTGCATTTCAATGAGCACACTGAACAGTATTGTAAATATTCCCAACCAAAAGATACAGCAGATAAAAATCATTTTGTCCTGCAGCAAACAATACTGTTATCTTGTTACTGCCTAGGATAATAGGTACAAATGTTGAGCCATGCATGTTTACATCCTTGGCAATAAGGTCCTAGCAGATGTCTGACCATATAGCATGAGCACAACCAAACATAATCATGACTTGTGAGACTTACTGCTTGTTCCCAAGCCCAATCTCCTAACATGAAGTCATGAAATCAACACTGGTCTGTTGCAGTTTCAAACTCATGAAATGGATGGAAGTTCATTTTGTTTGCCAAGTCGGGGTTGCCAAGAATTGCATGCACCAGTTGCAGTGGGTTGCAGAACCAAACCTCATATAAGTCATCCATTCAAGGGGGGATGTCATTGGGAGGTCTATTGCCTGTAAATCAGACACTAAAGCTGTCCAACTAGATATCACCTAGTGGAGTCCTGTCAATAGTTCTGTCCAAGTCTTGATGGCTTGTAAACAATGGCTCCCCATTGTGCTGCAATAGAAATGCAGCCCATAAAGTCAAAAGTCTGTCAATTTGCATTGCAGGCATTTGATTCCTTGTGAAAAGGAAATCTGCAAGTTCAAATTCCAACCAATTATGATAAGGTGTCCAATCATTGTCATATCTTGCTGGAATTGGGTGAGGTGCAGTGCCATCAGATAGAAATGCTCCATTGGAGTTACAAGGTTGACCTACAGCAAAAAAAACTGATCAGTTGAAAGCATGGATCATTCTTATCTTGCAGTCCAAGAAATTCTATGTCAATAAGATGAGGCTTATCAGCCTTATCATCAGCTAGTGCTTGGGGGAGGTCATTGTCCACCTGTCTGTCAAATCCAGCAGAATCTGAATCATGAGAGCTTCTATCTCCTTCTGATCTAGGGGAAGGCAATGGTGGTGATGGCAGAGGTAAAGTGAAGACTGGGTGGGCAGAGCATTCTTATGCTAGGTAAGGCCAGACTTATTGCTGAGTGGTGTGAGGTGGCATCATTCCAACATGGATGGGATAAATGTGAGTAAATGTGAGCAAATAGTTGGATAAGTAACAAGATTTCAAGAGGAGGGAAAGACAGTTTCATTCAACCTTCACTTGAGTTTTCTGTGTTTTTCCTGCCAACCCAACATCTGTCTGTTTTCATTCCATCAATTTCCATGTCATCTGCAACAAACAAGAAATCCCCAACAAACAAGGACACTGGGACAACACGTCACACTACAGAAGCAAATGCAACTTGTTGATCAGGTCTTATTCTGAAAGCAGCCCCTTGATGCACCTCCACTCCAAAGCAAGCTAATGACAAGAAAGCAGCTGATGTGCTTGCAGCCCAAGCCACCACTGTAAAAAAAGGAATGAGCTATGTAGCTACATCAAGGCTGCAATGAGTTGAAGCCTCACAAGTTTCAGTGCCTGTGAAGCCAGTTTGGCCTCATCTGCATCAGAAGAACATCAAAAAGGCTACAGTCATCAAGGGTAAGAATAACACTGATGATAAGCTCATGTTAAATGGCATATAAATTAGTCTTACCTTTAAGTCAATGCTAGCTGATGTAGGTGGTAAGAAAGTACCAAATTCTGACCTTGAAGTATCCAACAAGTCAAAAATGGTGAGCAAGAAGACAACTGAAATTTGTGTTGGAATTGAAAAGTTCAGGAGAGACAGAATACCTGTAACAAAGGAGGGTCTGACATTTGGCAAAAGTGAGAACCATAAGATAATGTGAGCATTTTCGCAACTTCTCACTGAACCACTATGCTGTTACTCACCAAGAAAACACTTTATTTCATCAACATTTCTTGGTTGATCACAAATTTTAGATCATTCACAAAGGAAGCTTTAGCCAATCAGGTCTGCAACTGGCTGGACCATAGTCACCCTATCATCCAAAGCCAAAGCACCACAGCCTCCAGGTCTGCAATCCAATCAACTGCCACTCTGCCATCAACATTTGTGGTCAGCACCAGTACACAAGTTACCATCCCATCTACTGAAGGGCATGCCACTGATGACAAAAGGTTCAACGAAGATTTGGCAGTAATCTTAGCAAACCTGGAAAAGAGAGAGGTAAGCTATAAATCACTCAGCTAATGTGCAATGTGAACTGTTAAACATACTCTTGTCATATTGAAGGCCATGGTGAAAACAACTCAAGTCACATGTACTGACACAGCAACCAAAGTGCAAGCCCATCAGGTCTCCCTGAAGAGGAAGGAATATGAGGAAGCTGAAGACAAAGACCAGTCATCCTCTAAAGCAGCAGAAGGTGAAGGATGCAAACCTGATAAGGAGACCATGGAAATTGAGGAGGAGGTTGAGGAGATTGAGGAAATCAGAGTGTCCCAGATCCCAGTGGCACCATGCAGCTTGGAGGCTTCCACCATGACTACACACATGACACATAAGGTATGATTTCTCACATGTGTTATGTTGGATGCTTCAATTCACATACACAGACATCCATTACCATCAATCATGCTTCTAAGAAGGTGAAACTTAAAGGTTCAATGTTTCCAGATATGGTTTCCACTGCATGCTTGCCAGCATTGACCAAGCCCTTGGGTGTGTACTAAAATATATCTCATTTTATACTGTATCCCACTTGTGTTGACTAACCTCACAGGTAGTTCCTCTGTGAATTGTGTAATGAACCAAATTAAAGGTGGCCATTTCAACAATACATCCTTACCAGCTGGCTTTACCAGAGATAAATGGAGGAAATTCATCATAACCACTCTGTGCCTCTGGGCCACATCTCAGGAGGATGTTTGGAACATTTCAAATAGTTAGATCATTTCAGCTGTCAAAGAGATTGCACATGTGGTATATCCTAAAATTGCTAATATAGATGGTTACTTAGATGTTTCATCTGCTCCCATTGCCATGGTGTGTCTTCTGATTTTATTATTACCAGCATACTATATAGCTGGGTGGAGTAATTAGAATTAAAAAGTACAAACCACATTTTGCGAATAATGAAGATTGGAGGATATAGATAGACCCATTGGGATGTCCCAGCATAAAGTTTAGAGAAAATGGCAGACCAGTTCTCTTGCTATAAAAGATTTGGGGGTCATGAGGAGGGAAAAAATTAAGTTGGCCAAAAACAATACAGAAGTGTTCCAGATGGTTATATGATGCTCTAAGAATGTTATATATACTTGGGAAATGTCATTTGAACTGCTGCCTATGTAATATTTGAGGGTCATGAGGAGGGAAGATTCATGTTGGCCAAAAAGACTACAGGAGTGTTCTGGATGGTTATATAATGCTCTCAGGATGTCATATGCACTGGGGAAACATCATGGAACCACTGGTGAGGGTCATGGGGAGGGTGCTCTCAGGATGTCCTATTGGGCTGGTTTTTGCATGCTTTGGAAAGTGTAAATCCTAACCCATCCTTAGGATTAAAGACAACATGAACCCACTCAGATGAGGTTATTCATGAAAACTTAGGTTTCAATCAACCAGGATTGTGACGAACCAAGCAAAATCCTGGTTGTTTGAAATCTAAGTTTTCATGAATAACCTGATCTAATGTGGGTTCATGTTGTCTTTCCCTTTTCATCATGTTCTCCTTAGTGTCTATGGTACCATATTCTTCACTATACTCATAGCTTGCATGGGTCTCATCAATAGTACCACATTAATTGAATCATGATAATGATCTATAGGGCCAGTTGATATTTGACATTATATTTGACATGTATTTGACATATAGTTGTCCATCTTTGACACTGTTTAATGGTATGTTCAATCTACAGCCTATGTAGTACACTACTCAATTTCTTATGAAACATTCTTCATCTGATTCCTCCTTACCTCATCTTGTTTATCCTCATCTGATTCCTCTCTTTCCTCACTCTCCTCTTCACTTTCTATCCTCTCTTTCACTTTCTGCTCTTGTTCTCCTGGTGCTGACTTCTTTGTAGGAGGCCTTCTCATATTCTTGGACTTCACCGGTTTCCTCCTCCTTTGCTTTTTCAATCTTTGCCTTTCCACCATCAATGCCTTGCTGGCCACAACCTCATCATATCCAGCATACTCCAATAGAGCTGTCTAAAGCTTGGCCCATGGCTTTAAAACCCATGTTGTCTTCTTTCAAGGCTGCCTTTCTTCATTTTCCTGCAATATCCCTTCGATCTTGTGCAACTTTGGATTTGTAATCAGCACCACTTTATTATCCTCCAATTTCCATGTCTTTCCAGCCATCTTTCCAGTTCCTTTTACTGACTCTGGAAGCATTTCAAGCATCAAAAAGAGCTTTCCAAGTCCCTTAGTCACTTCAAACAATGCAGTCCAGTCCTTCATCAATTGGTGATATTCCCAAATATATCCTGGCTTTGACCAGAACAAACTCCAAGGTGATCTATTCTTCAGCTTTGAGTCTTCATCACCACACTCTGGAAAAAAGTTTTTAGCCTTTCTGCAAAGCTAGCCTGACGTTGTCCGACACCTGCACTTCCAGGTATGTATGGGATGATAAGAGAGAGGTGTGAAAGACAAAGTGAATGTGCCAAGTTTGTGGAAGACAGAGTGGGAAGGTGATGGAAGATAGCACCTTAGTAACAGTAAAGGGTTCTTTTTACTTTGGTGTGAACTTTGAATTGGTGATAAGGTGTTTCAGATTACAGGCCTTGAGCCAAATTTATCACCTTGATGAAGGGAGAATAGTTTTTGCAGGTATGAGAGGCCATAACTTGACAAGCAAGTTCATGGGCAGCTAGTGCTTTGTTGTGAGAGGAGGAGAGTTGCTTGAGTCAAAGTTTGGCAGTAGGAAGAGGAGTTCAGGAAGGACAGAGAAAAGGGAATGGAGTTCATATTCCATCATGAGATAAAAGGGGGAAACCAATGTCATGGAGTAAGGGCAGTAATTGTCTGGAAAAAAATCAAATAAGGTGATAGTAGGCAGGTAGCATGAATTACCATTGAAAGAAGATAGCAGGGGCTTAGTAAATGTCTCCAGTAGCTTTGCAGGGTTTCAAAATCCCTGGATAAATGTTTCCAGGTCATAGGAGCATGATGCTGAATTGATCTAGGCTGAGCATAGGTGAGAGAGAGAGAGAGGAGGGAATGCTACTTCCAAGAAATTACAGTGGATGTCAGAACATCTACCAGAGGCTTTAGGATGTACAAATGGCCTAGAGAACACATTTCCAGATGGCTGCCATGCATTTATAATTTATACAAGACAATCTTGGAAAAAAGAGTGGTGGTGATAGTGTACAGCATCCAAATAATTATGGCAGGTCTTGGGACTGTTACCAGTGCCTTTAGAGCATATAAGAGCCCTCTAAAACACACACAATCAGGTCCCAGGGATGTGATGCTGGAATTAATATGGACAACAAGGGTGATTACAGGGAGGGGGGCAAAACACCATCTAGAAAGATAACAGCAGGTTGTTGCATACAGCAAATGGAGTGAAGGGTTTGATGTAACCTGAGGAAAAGCGAAGGCAAGGAGGATGAAAGCATAAGAGAGATAGACAGAGAAGTCAGTGGATGGACCAGAGAACAATCCAAACTGAAGTGAGATGATATTCGAGTATGTAGGCACACTCTTTATAGTCTGGGCATATCCTGGACTCAAGACAAATACCAATTACAATATTCAAAGTATCAAGATGATTGGAAACCATTGAATGACACATACAGGAGTGAGATAAACATAAACAAAGAATGGACTCATAGTCAGAGCTTATCCCATAGGAGAAAGACTTACCAGTGATGATTTCTGGTTATGTTATGTGGATGTGAATATGTGGGTTACAAGCAGGTTTGACCTAGGGTTATTGCAGACAACTGAAAGGAGGAGGTGAAAGGTGAAAATGTAGGAAGGATGATTAGGATAGGTGTGTGGTTGGTCAATGATAGGAGGATATGAGTGTAGGAAATATATGCTCCTACAACATTCAAGTTCAAGAAATCTAAATATATTGCACAATATGGAGATGGCCAATATGATGCTAGATAAGAGACAAGTAAACCACAGTTCTCAGCCATCCTCCTTTCCAGCCATGCCATACAACTTCACCTGAAAGAAGATGCTGGATAACCTGGCATAATTAGCAGCCAAAACAATTGAACTCCATGATTATGTTAAGCTGGAGAAGATGGCCTAAAAGTTGGATTTGAGTGATCTGGAGTGGGAAGATACATCATTGGTGTCATTGTTGTCATTGTTGTCGTCATCCCTATCCCCTCTCTCCTCCATTATTCTAACACCTCTGACACCAATGTCCATTATTCCATCTGATGCTGGAACACAGAGCTTGTCAAGTGTTTCAACAATGGAGTCAATTATAAGCCTATGTAGTGACTTTTTGTCATGTAAAGCAATCCAACCTGCTTGTAATTTGGACATCATTTGCTACCAAACCTGAGATGGGCTGCAATAACAAAAGGGACCAAGGTCAATGAAGCAGCCTAAGAGCACAAGAGGGTCAATCATACTGGAAGACCCCACCCAGGTTCAGTGTGAGCCATACTATTAGTACCAATCCACCCTGGCTGGGGTGTGGTGTGGTGTACCATGGGTACTGACC
>JBBPQO010000303.1:0-12413 GCA_038092535.1 Xerocomus subilludens | reverse complement strand
ATCCACCTGTTGTGGAGCAACAGTGTTGGTAATACCAGAGCATTTCTGGGAGTCCCTACATGTTGGAGGTGCAACAAGACAGTGGCAGCTACTGATGCAGCCCCTGGTATCAAAACCTGTCAAGATTATGCAAATGGTAGAATGGAATATCAAAGGAAGTCAAATGGCAAAGGATCACAGGCCTGTCTGATGACCCTAGGTAGTCTCATGACTGAGAATGCTTTGGAGGTTGTAGCAACAAAAGTCCAGAGTTACAGAATTTGACTTAGTGAAAAAGCGGATATGACAGCTAGCCCTAGTCACTCATTCTGATCATGGTGAATTCCTGAGTCTATATCTTTCCCCAGCCTCCTGTGAGTATTGCGTTCAGCATAGTCTTCCTTAATAACAAAGATTAGGCCTTGGAGTATCACCTGAAATGTTGGTTGTACTCATCTGCATGGCCACGACCCTGTTAGGTAATCATACCAATGTGGTGTGCCAACAAATCACAATCAGCAAACAGGTTCCTTATTGCTGAAAGCCATGTGCAAAACTTTTGTCTGCAGTCATATATTCATAACTGCAAGGTCTCAGTTATTGAGGCATGCCATACCTATAAATTCTATGTCTTCTTCAAGCATCATCACTGACTTCACTCAAATTCCCTTTTGGGTGGAGATATTACCCATTTTCATGAGAATGCAGTGGTTATGAGAACTGGGATTGAAGCATTGGTGAATATGTGTTCCTGAGACACAGCAATTGCAGACTATATGATGAAGAGGTCAGTGTTGGGGGTTGCATGATGTTGAGTTCAACTAACATTTCCTATAGCTTTGCCCAGCACATTTGTGGAATGACCAGGAGCCAACTATCCCATTCACTTACTTTTGTGAAGTCAGAAGGGCATGTTTCAGTGCTTGTATCTGTGCATGATGTCAGCCAAGACATGTATAATATAACATACAGACTTACAAGTTGTCACTGTACTAGTACTGAGCACAAGTACTGGCAATTTGCAGATGATGATCTACTAACAAATTGTGTGATCACAGTGACTTCAAACTAAAAGAGAAACTTGAACATACCAACTTATCATTCATCTGGGGCCCAACTCGGGTAGTGCAGAAGCTATGGTCACAAGTATGGTGAGAGTGAGAGGGATGGTGGTGAATTCTAAGTTGGCAGGTGATGGGCAAAGGTTTTCTTTCAAGTTGGTTGGTCTGTGGGTAATGAGACATATATATGGTAAAAATGTGGCAACAGTGCACATGGGTGAGGCTTTATGATGTTGTTGAACATGTGTCCTATGCATGCTGATGTTGCATCATGATCTGCCCCATTGTTGGCAAGTAACATCTGTGCAACCTTTACACTATGAGGCATTTCAAACCGGTATGACTACACAATAATGAACCTGTGTATCTGATGCTCATTTCTGTGGATGCAATGTCAGTGGCAAGCTAATAGACAATTACCATACCAATGGCTTCTTGCTCTTGCCAGCAGCCATTTCTAGTTCCTGCTTCCTTGCACAATTAGATGTATACTTCAGTCACATCATCATGAGATCTGACACTGGCCAGTATTGGGCATAGTTCTCAAGATCTGGGAACTTACTTGTGGCCTTAACATGTTAGTCTGCATTGTTAGCATGGTTGGCACAATGGTGACAACACATGTGTATCTTGTCCTAAACAACCTTGAGTAGAACTGTGTTTTGAGCAGAAGCACATTTCAACACATCCAGGTGCTCATTGATAAGAGCATGGACATACTTCTACAATTACATCTGTCAGGTTAATTAGGGAGTGTCAATTAGAGACAACTGACCTTAAATTCTATGTACAACTTCTGATTCCAACCCAAGGCCATCTCTAGGTTGTGACCACCCCTTCCAGAATGCCCAGACTTGCCTGAAGGGTTGGATATCTTTGAGTCCTTGGAACACAATGTGCTTAAGATTGATTTGTCTGAGTTGATAGAGTTCTCATCTGATGGTGTGTCAATAGCCTTGACCTTTGATGAAGTGTGGTCTTCCTTGTATAATTTCTTTGTATATGGAGTGGGAGAGAGGATGCAAACAGCAGCAAGCTTGAACTCTAGAGCTTGTGATGGAAATGGTCAGCAAAGGGTCTGAAGATGGCAGGGTGCAAGCATTTCATCAGCAAGCAGACCCAATGAATGGGTGACCTTCCCCCACAACTCTTGCTGGTCTGTGAGGATGGGAGTACAGAATAGGGATGCATTTGAATGCTCATCATAGAATGGAGGAATGGGTGTGATGGTAGTAGGCATGATTGAAGGACCACATTTGGCAAAGGTTGCAGAACTTAATGTAGTCTTGATTTGTGCATAACAATAAAGGTGGGTGTGGCACATATAAGCATTACCAAATACCAAAACAACAAAGTGTCAAATTGAATCACAAAAAAGTGAACTGTAAGCAACACCTGACCACAATGTATGACAATTAAGGATCTTGACTTGAATGCAAGGAAAATGGGGAGGTGGGTGACAAAGATTATGCTCTCACAAATCATGAATATGTTTACCAAGCCCCCTGCCACTAGTGCTACACCAATCAGCCTCATTCATACTGGCAAATGCGTCCATCCACATGCTTGCTCTCTCACACAGTGGTGACCTTCCCACCAGCAGAAGGATGTCCATCAGAACTCTGATAGGTGGATTGATACTGAGTGGAGGGTCTAAGGCACAGACAAAACCAAGCTATGCAAAGCATGCAAGGAATTTGCTTGTTCTAATTCTGGAATCTACAGAGCTATGAGATATGCAATCTGGATCAGAATAAAGTATAGTTTGACAGAAACATTCTGCTATGGCATGGTATTGGGGCACCTAGTTTTTTTGCACTCAAGTGCCATAATGGCAAGTGTTGTCATCACATATAATCTGGGGATGGATCTAACTCTTGGAGAAGAAACAGTATCAGAAAATATGTGCACAGAGGCTTGGAGGTGGATTTGAAATCACCTGTATCATATATAATACCACTTGGTCCAAACCAGGCACCCATGTTGTTATTGGAATGCAAGACAGTGCAATTCACATTCTCCTGCTCAATGCCAACTTGCAGCTTCAGGCAGTCTTCTCTGGATAGATGAACCACATGATACCCAAGTCAGTTACCTTTTCATAGCATAGAATCATTTATATATTTGGCTTATTTGATGGCAACATGTGAGTACATGAATGATTAATAAGCAATTGCTCACCTTTTGTATAGCATTAAGATGAATGCCTTTGATGTGACTATTCATGGCAAACACCAATACAACTCTGTGATGTGGGTATTTCTTGTTATATTCGAAGTTGACTCACCCAAACTCTCAGAGGTTGTGTGGCTGTCAGTCCAAAGAAGGACCTTGCTGTGATTGACAACACTGTGATTGATTTTACACTATATCTCCTAGACAATGCAACTTTGATTTGACCCTTCATCACCAATCCATCTTTGGTTACCCCCCTAAACAGGTTGCATGCAGAGAAGATTCAAGGCTTATTGTTGGAGGGAGTGACAACAGATACATACACCTGTTCAAAAGAAGGTCAGGTCAGTTACTGACAAAGCTGCTGCATACCAAGGGTGGCTTGGTGCAGACAATTGCAGTATGTGGATGTGCTCAATCCATTTGAGTTGACTTACATGGATCATAGGTGTGTGATGTGGATGGTTGTTGTATCATTGCAAGTGCATCTCCCACTCAGGGTCAAAAGAAGGCCCTTGTCCAGGTGTTGACTCACCAATATGTGGCTTGAAAGTCAACAGGAAAAATGAAAATGCCCTCTGGGTGAATTTTGAGCATGAAAGCCTTGCTCAAATTCCTGTTTGCCACTGGAATCCATCTGTCATGGGAGTGGGATTGCTTGAGCTGGTATGTCAAATTGTTGGTCCAAAGAAGGGTTACTTACATGATTACCAGTACACTGTAGAAATGAGACACTCACTATGATTGCAGAGGCCAGTTTTCTGCCTTTCCACAGGTCATCTAGTACTGTCAAGGCTTTCCAGTATTGTCCTGTGTTCATCTGAGTGCAATCCAGATTGACCCTGTATGTATCCAATTATCTCTGATGGTTTCTGGACATAATTGCTGAATTCCAGTATTCTTTTGGACATTCCAAAGGTTTTGTTTGTTCTCTCTGCATTTATGCATATCTGGACTCACTGGATTATGTAATCATGGTCCAGATTCACATTTTCTTTCATATTTCACTTATTCCACTCTTATTCTGTCACTGGCAGATGTTGCATCATAGTATCACCCTTGATTTACATTTTGATTTACATTCCAATGATGGTTGCAATCATTGCAATCCAGATTTTCTGGACTATGATGGTTGTCATCCAGACCTTCCAATCTATTTTTAAACTTCACATTCCATTGGCTACATGTCTGTCATCAACATTTTTGATGTACATTACACCTTGTGGCACTATTCTTTGACATTGCAATGGTTTTCAAATTGTAGACAATCCTAGGAAATGCCTGGACTATAAAGCATTGTCTTTAGAATTCAATGAATCTATCTTTTTCCCATGTGCACTGGTCACCTTTGTCTCTTTGTTTCATCTCAAATCATCCTCATCATTTTGTATCTGGTTCTCATTTTCATCTGGATTATCATTCTTGCTTTGCATTCTTAGTCCGAACTTATTGAGTCCTATATATCTGCTTGCTCACATCATCCGGATTCAAACTGGACACTTATCTATTCAAATTGGATTCAATTGGATACTCATCTGTTCAAACCAGGCTCACACCAGACACTCTATTCTTGCTGTGGTTTGTTGTTACAAACCCTTTCTCACTAACAACCCTATACTAGAGCTCCTTGGGACATGTACATCTCACACCCTAAACCACCTTTCCATCTTTCAACACTATGCAAGCTTCGATTGCAAGTATTCATCTTATCCAGCAGTGGTGTGGTCACTTGGTGATGCCACAGGGTTTCATCCATGTGCAACCCCTGCATAAAACATTATCAACTGCTGACATGAAGGCTTTTAGAGAATTTGTGATACAGCCAGTGGATCTTGCAAAGGATGTGCATGATGATGAAGTTTTCAAGAACCTGAATGCAAATGCAAAGTGTGCTCAACCTGAGGGAAGTTGGGGATTTGATATAGATGTCATTGAACATACAGTAGAGAAGACAGGTGCCTTGAAAGAGACATCATATACTTATGATCCTGTACTCACCAGTACTGACAATATTATGTTTGCACCAAGATAGGAGTGGATGCTGTATGTGGTACTTTGATTAATCAGTATCAGAATATTACCAAGTTTGAAATAAGGTGAATGTCTTGTCACTGGGTTGTGGATTGCACTTGTCTCATTCATCAGGTCACCCACTGATTTTTATGGTTTGTCCTCTAGGGTTATGAAAATAAAGGTATGTTCTATTTTCAAGGTAACTATACTGTATAGTGCCAATTGGGAACAAGGTAGCATCTAATGCACATCACTTCCCACCTGTATTGGTTGCAGGCTTTGGTGAGCTGTATTTCAAAGGAGTCCAGTAGTTCAGAGTCTCACACTGCAGATTCCACAGGCTACATGCCTCCTTTGCCCCCTTGTTTAGGTGATGTACATGCAAGGAGTGCATCAAGATGAACTCTTGTAGTGTATTGATGCATTCAAACCTCATTCCTATTCACTTCAAGTTGATCCAAGATGAGCATTTGGGGTATAATCCCTCACAGCCAGACCACTTCCAAACAACCTCATCACACTTGGTAGACACTTCTGGGTCTCAAACTGATATCAACAACTTGGTCGCTCATCTTTTTGCCTTGGTACTCACCAATGATGGGCATGACCAAAATGGTTCAGCCAGCAAGTTATGGGCATCACATGTGGCTTGCCAAGACATTACACCTGATTTACCAGACCCCCTTCTTGTTTCTGTTATCACCAACAGCCTCAGTTGGCTCACACTCTGCCACCCAGCACCTCCAAATTGCCCTCCTGACTGTACTGCATTTCCTTCCAGCCAAAGGGAGTGGTCTAATCTTGAGGCATCCACATATTCCCCCCACATTCAACACCAACATCCATTGCCAACCATGGTGTGTCAAAGAAGGATTTCAACTGGCATTCAGTCAAGACTCTGGAATTACTATCAAACATTGAGAAGTGTTGTCAGTGATGCTTTTGTCTTTTATTGGATCCTTCTGGTACATCTCTCACTGTGCTCCAAGAGGAGCTTGCTGTCTTTCACCATGCCCTGGAGGACATCAAGCACAACACAGCTATTGTAAATTATTGCAGGAAAGAGGTTGCAGAATTCCTGTAAAAGCTTGAAGCTGAGCTACAATCACAGGCTCCTGCCATTCCTTTACCACTTGGCTCCCTACAGTTCAACAGCGGTGAGACTATTTTGCTTCTTATGTGTATATTCAACCACTGACCTGATGCAGGCAACCAACACCAAAGCCCTGTGGAGCATATGAGTACCATTGCTCAGGTCACACTCATTATTGGCCTGGTATGCAAGATTGTGATGGATGCAAATGAACACAGCAGCAATTTCATTCTGACTGCCCTCTCTTTATTGCTCTTCCAGGCATTCTAGCAAAGTGATGGAACCCTCAGCATCTCACATGAGAATGTTCTCAAGCAAATACCAGCTATGATTAAGAGTGCCCTTGCCAAGTTTGTAGCAGTTTGCAAAATACTGTGTGGACCCCAGATGCAGCTGAGTGGATGGCCCATGTCACTGAATAAGCATGCCAACAGTTTGTTTTGCACCATGTTATTGTGTCTTCCATAGCAGCATAAGCAATCTAACTCAGCAACCTTAGGCATGTACACTCAAGTGCACATGGTTTATTTTGCTGCCAGCATCCATGCCTGGGCCCTACTATGTCATGCCCTGCAACATCAAAGCTCAAATCACAGTCTTGTACAATGCCAACCATAGCATAAAGGATATCTTCCATTTATTAGGTGTCAAGAAATCACTTGTCTACTGCATCTCTCTGTGTACTCAAATTCTGGCACTGTCATCCACCCAAGCTGATACTCTCACTTGACTGGGCACTATTGACTCCTCAGCTCTGCTGACATTGCTTGCATCTCCAATATCATTCAATATCACAGCACAATCTATCTTGATGAGCTTCAGCATGAACTTTGGATCAGGCATCAAAAGTTTGCTATGCTTTCGAATCTTCTTCGAACACTCCAACAGCTTTGTGTCACTTGGAAGGTTGTCTCCTCTTTGGCTGCAGAACAGAATGAAGAGACACATGCAATCTATATGAATTGCATTGCTGCTGATGCACCAGGTCTGAACATGCTCATCTTCATTAATGAAGCTGCCAAGAATAAATGGATGTATGACTGCCAATATGGGTGGTCAACAAGAGGAGTCTGTTGTTGCATTGTTCATGGAGCAAGGTTCTCTATCCTTCCTGCCATCACTCTTGGTGGCATTATCATGTATGATATCATTGAAGGACTGGTTGACAGCCAGCACTTCATCAAATTCTTGGAGGAACATGTGGTATGTTTTTATCATTTTTGATATGCTGTACTGACCTATTTTTGATACAAATGCCTCTCACCAACCCATATCCCAGTCCCCACAGTGTCATTGTCATGGACAACTGCCATGTACACAAGACCAAGGAGGTCCATTCACTTATTGAAGGCATGCATTGTACATTGCTGAC
This sequence comes from Xerocomus subilludens, assembly GCA_038092535.1. Lineage (NCBI taxonomy): Eukaryota > Fungi > Basidiomycota > Agaricomycetes > Boletales > Boletaceae > Xerocomus > Xerocomus subilludens. Next base: position 4,720 of record JBBPQO010000303.1, on the reverse strand, counting down.
ATGTTGCTTATCTTGTCCTAACTGCCACCAAAGTCTGCAAGCTTATTTTCCTTCCCCATTATTCCCCTGACTACAATCTGATCAAACAAGCATTTTCAGCAATCAAGGCATACTTTCAGCACTACCCAGATGATTTCTCAATGACCACAATTGTGTGTGCTTGTCAAATCATGCCCGGTAAGGCTAAAGGGTACTTTCATGCATCAGGCTATATTGTGTAGTGTGAAATTACCTTTGTAGTACTACTGTTGTAGAACCTTGTGCAGCACAAAATGGTGTATTTGAAATACAATGGAGAGACTCACAATAGGTCACACTATTACTTGAAGAAACTATCTACATCATTGTCATCAACACCCTCACAAACAATGAATCCTTTTGGGATGGGAAGCCAAGTGCCATGATCTGTAAATTGATACCAAAGGTCATAGTCTCTTGATGGGTCATTTCCCTCATCCCCAGGAATCATTGGAATTCCGGTGAAATGACAGCCACCACTGCCATGGTATTTCTTCTTGTATGCAATCCTTTTCTGGGGCCAATGAGTTGGCAACCTTGGCTGGCTTGCTGAGCTCTGATCACTATTGCTATGTTTGTGCTTCACATCAGGACCATTCCACCGGCTGATAGAACACTTTTTCAAACAGATTATATCACCAGTGGGAATTCTGATCTTCACAGCAAGTATCTTGTTGTTAATTTCAGGGATGATGTCAGGGCCAATATATTGTCCTGCAAGTTGCTGTGCAAATGTAGTAGCATTCTTGACATGGAGTTCCATCTCCACATATCTGAGAAACTGCATGAGCTGGGATGTAGATGGAGCTGGAGGCAAAATTAATCTTTTTGGAACACCATCCTACAGACTAATTATATTTTTGAAGGGTGAATTTGCAGGGTATATACCAGAGCATGGGCCAAGTCAAGCACCATGGCTAGAGTAAGTGGGATTGTAGCACCTGATGGTGTAGTGTATACAAGGCAGCCATCACTGCTCTTGTACACCTGTGTAAGCTTGATGTGCCATCAGGCAAGATGTAACTCCAGATCTGATGCTGATCGAGACACCAGAGTCTTCAAAATCATGTTAGGGAAATGTTCAAGTGAAAATAAAAATCCAATACCTGGTCATTATCTAATACATTCAATCCTTCATCTTCAAAGTGGCCATTTGCTTGATGCAACAGAAGTTTCTCAACCTGTTTCATGTCAACTAAGATCTTCATCACTGTACTAGGGTCATTGGCAGTATCATGGATCTTTTGAACCATCTCCTTGTAGTCTGATCCAATGTCAGCATCCATTGCCTCACTTGTGTGCTGGCTACAGACATTTATAAGTAAGGCAATGTACAGAACAATTTACACAAAGCCATACCTCTTTGTCTTTGGCATAGTGAGCTTGAATGAGAACCATTGCTTATTAGAGACCATCTATTGACTCTGACCATGTTTCTCAAGAATGCTTTCTAGGAACTGAATATACTATAGTCATCCTCATTGAGCAGGAAAAATAACTCCTTGGTTTTCACAGACTTTTCTTGCCATTTGGTAGCACTCTTGCCCTTGGACTGTTTGAGTGTAGGATAGACAGTGAGGGCAACAGTGAAGGCATACTGCCTCTCAGCAGGTTGGTCAAGCATGGGGAAAAGGTCACAGTGAGTGCAAGGTAAATCAAACTAGTTATACAAACTATGCCATGCAAACAATGCCCATGTGTGGGCCATGCCACCCACTCAGCTGCATCTGGGGTCCAATCCTGGCTGTCTTCAAGACATGACTTTTCAAAATTTGTTTTCCACAGTATTTTGCAAACCACTACAATCTCAACTACAAGACTATTGCATATGCCACATGTGCTTGCCACTGCACCTATACACCAACTTATATTCCTAGTTCCAGTGTCCTGATCTACCCTGAAATTTGCACTCATTGCCCAACTCCCAAGACTGCATGTGAAGAACTACTGTTGAATGTACATTCAAATGGCAAATGTATTACAAAGAAGACCTTTGTTTACAATTACCTTAAAGACTTTTTTGCCAGTCTCCTCTCCTGACAGGATATAGAAACATTCATGGACCAGTCTTGTGATGAACTTGCAGCTTCTCTTTCATGGCCCCCTCTTCATTTCATCAAGACCCCTTTTGAAGCCCAGTTTCTTTGTGAATTTGGTGGCCCAATACCAGGCAAACTCTTAATTAACAGAGGTGATGAAGGGCAATATTCCTTTGCCTTGCATGTTGATTTCTTCAACCCTGAGAGGATGAAACTATGAGGGGTGAAGACATCATTTGGAATAGTTTTTATGGCATTCCTCAACCTGCCCCTTGATATAAGATACAAGCCAGAAAACTTGTACCTTGCTGGGATCACTCCTAACCCCAGCCAACCCTCCATCAAAAACCTCAACAGCTACATCTGCCCACTCATCAAAACCTTGCAATTTTTTTGGGAGAGAGGTGTTCACTACTATTGAATGGCTAACTACCCCCATGGACATACCACCTGAAGTGCCATTGCACTTATTGTTTTGATCTCCCTGCTGCCTGCCACATTTCTACATTCACTGGTATCTGAAGTCATTTTATCTGTGGGGCATGCAACTACTACCTGTTACGCGAAGCGTACAATGATTTCTATCTTACTAATCCTGTCTTAAGGTGATGCTCACAAGGAGACCGACGTCCTAAGACTTGACGTTCAAAAGGGAAAGGTCAAGGACGAGGACAAGAGATTCGAGATAAGACTCGACAAAGGACAAAGGACAAAGGGTTCAAGTCAATGCTCGACAGAAGACTTAGGACTGGGGATTCGAGATAATACTCGACTAGGGATGAGACCAGATTACACTTGTATTGTGTAGATTGAGAATGGGGAACATACAGGAGACGACAGACTACTTATAGGAAAACTAGAACGCACACGGACCAAGGAAAAGAATACGATGGAAGGTAAAGGAAGCCGATGGAAAGGAGAAGAAGGTTGAAGAAAGAGGCTTAGTCAGAGACTAGCTAAGCTAAGCGAAGAATGATGACAAATGAGAATAAAACCAAAGTTGTCATAGAGGGTTCCACGCCAGGAATGGTAGGGACATTGGAAGATAAACAAGAGGATACGATGAAAAGGGGAGAAAATTGTAACACTACCAAAAGAATAGCTATGATTGGGTGGATTTTGAAATGTGGATACCCCACAATAAGGCCATGCTCCACCCTCATGCTGAACAATTGAGAGATGCCCTTTCAACTGCTGAATGAGAAGAATTGTTCAAGAAACATGGTGTCTGATGGTCAGAACTTTGGTGACTACCATATTGGGACTTGGCTTGGCAGCTTGTTGGTGACACCATGCACTGTGTATTGGAGGGCTTGGTCACCCACCACACCTGAAGGCTTCTCAGCATCACAGATGAAAAACATCACCTACCCCTGAAGCCCCTCCTGCCTCTCATTATGACTTCAAAATGCTCACCATGGATAATGCTGCTATACCTTCTATGACTGCAAAGGAGATGTTGCAAGTCTCTGCCATTCACAACCTTCTTGTCACACAAGTACCCTTGCCACACAATGTGGCTTACATAGATCAGTTCATGAACAAGCTTCAAGCTGATCTTTTTTGGAGGAATGTATGCTCATTGCAGTATGTTTGTCAGATGTCAGGCTGTTCACCTACAAAGCAAACAAGGCTATTAAAATTTGACTATGTGAAGGCTCTCATTAGTTGGGTAAGCAAATACATCCCATATGACAACACCATTGTTGCGAGAGCCAAACTCCAATGCTAATCCTCGAGGGCAATACACTCTCAAAGACGAACGACGAGTAAGAGATGGGTAATGAAGAGGATAGTGAGGATGCTCAAGTCGAAGACTGAATGTGTCAGAGAGCAAGCGGCACTTAGGCAGAGGCCAAATACGCAGAGAGTGTAGAGAAGTACGATAGCCAGATCTTAATTCGATGGCTCAAGTGCGAATGCCAAATACCATGAACAAGTGAATTAGGCTGAGGAAACAGCCTATCTAACTACGGTTTATATATAGGAGAGCTCGCACGGACCTGCGCAGTTTGCGCAGTCAAAGGCGGCCCTAAACAATACAAAAGTAGAAATAAGTGATGTAACCGCAGTAAGCGCAGCTGTCGCTAAGGCCAAGAACAATAGGGATGCGTACGGGACGCGTTCTCGTGCGCTGAGTCACGAGTATCTGAAGTGTGAAAGGTTCAGCGTAGTAAGTGCAATCATGGGAATGGTAAGGTCCTAAACGCTCGAACGTATGGTAGTACATGTGCGCACTCATCTTCGAGGATGAGTGTAGTGACAATAAGGATGAAAACGTACGGTTTTATAACAAAGATAGACTCAACAAGAGATGAAACTTGATGACGCTTGTATTGCATAGATTGAGAATGAGAGTACAAAAGAGTATCACAAGATATATGTACTAGAGACAAAGAGTTCAGGGGAGGCAAATGGAACAGAGAAGAATGTCTAAGAACGATGAGTAAACAAGATGACCAAAGATAAGAAAGATACGATGAATATCAGGGAATGTCAGAGAATAAGAAGTCAGCAAGATGACAAGAGACAAGAGAGATGACAAAGAAGATAAGCCTCGTGTAGAGGGTCAGATAGATCAAGGAAACATAGGGACAAAGGAAGTAATAAGAAAGGAAATGGAAGATCATACAAAAGAAGAGGATCTAGATGACCTTGAGGTG